>PVKH010009392.1:0-18856 GCA_004027955.1 Chaetophractus vellerosus
ATACAAGAAAGAAAACTGTAGACTAATTTCATTTATGAACACAGACAGAAATTTTGAGATCAAATATTAGCAAACTGAATCTAGCAGTGTCTAAAAATAATACATTATGACCAAGTTGGGTTACTCAATAAATGCAAGTTTAACACTAGAAAAACTATTAATGTAATTTATTACACTCACATAATAAAGAAGGAAAAAATATATGATCACCGCAAAGAAATGCAGAAACTACATTTCATAAAATTCAATACCCATTAATGACCAAAATCTCTTAGCAACTAGGAATAAAAGGAATATTCCTTAACCTACTAAAAGTAGATAACTATAAATTTGCAGGAAAAGTTATACACAGTGGTAAATTTCTAAAATAATTCCACTCAAGGTCAGTAACAAGACAAGGATGTGAACCACCAAAAGCTCTTATTCAACATTGCTTTGGAAGCCCTGTCCAGTACAGCAATGACAAGAAGAAATTAAACTAATAAAGATTCAAAATAAAATGAAATAAAATAAAATTGATTATTTATGGATGCTATGATTATCTATTTAAATAATCCAAGAGAAGTTATAGCCATCTATTAGGAGAAATAAGGAAATTCCACAAGTTTTCTAACTTAAAACTGATTTTTAAAAATAGTTTCTATACACCTGCAGCAAATTGCTAGAAAATATAATTTTTGAAAAGATACTGTTTAGTGGTTCTAGCAGTAGAAGAAATATCGTTGTTGTGGAGGCAATGACCCATGGATGTTCTGGGGTTAGGGAGAGGGAAAAACAGGTATAATAGGAGGGAATTCCTGGGACTTGGGAATCATCTGAATGACAGTACAATGACAGATACAGGCCATTAGATATCTGGCCATAACCTATAGAGTCGAATGGGAAAGAGTGTAAACTAAAATGTAAACTATAATCTATGCTTAATGGCAATGCTCCAAAATGTATTTATCAATTGCAATGAATGTACTACACCGATGAAAGATGTTGCTAATGTGGGAAAATGTGGGTGGTGTGGGGAGTGGGGCATATGGGAATCCCCTATTTATTCTCTGTAACATTTATGTAATCGAAGTATCTTTTAAAAAATAAAAAAGTGGAAAAAAAGATACTGTTTATAGTTGCTGAGAGCACTGTAAATGCCTCCCATACTATAACTAATAAAAGATGTGCAAAATCTTTACAGGGAAAATTATAAATCTATATTAAATGAGATAAGCATAAAAGAAGACCTTAACAGAGTGAGATTCCCTATTTATGGTTGTGAATACATTTTTGCCATTGTCCAAATGGCAAAAACCTTCACAAATTAATCTATTCAGATGCATTTCCTATATTAATCCCAATAGCATTTTTCATAGGAATTGACTAGCTGATCCTAAAATACTGGAAGAGTCAGGACTTATGAAAGCCAAAACGAATTTGGAGACAAAGGATGAGTGGAATCACCCCACCAGCTATTAAGACTTGCTGTTTAGCTAGAATTGTATTTAAAATTCCATTATTGGTGCAGGGATAGACAAATGGACGAAACGAATGGTCTAAAGAAACTAAGAACTGTCTCACTTACATATGGCATATCAGTCAGGGTCACCAGAGAATCAGAGCCAACAGGATAGGTATCTATCTATCTATCTAACTATCTATCTATTTATCTATCTACATGAAGAGGTTTATTGGAAGGAATTGGCTCATGTGATTGTGGGACTGGCAAGTTCAAATCTGTAGGGCTGGAAATTCTATAAGAGTCTGAATTCCTTAGGCTAGAAATTCAGCAAGGATTAGAGGGTATGCTCTTGAGGCAGAATACCTTCTGATTTCTGGAACCCTCAATTCTTGCTATTAAGACCTCCAACTGATTGGATGAAGCCCACTTATATTATGAAGGTTAGTCTCCTTTATTTAAAGTCAATTGATTATAGATGCTAATCCCATCTACAAAATACCTCCACATTAACAACTGGGCCAGTATTTGACCAATCAACTGAATACCATAACCTGGCCAAGTTGAGACATAAAATTAACCATCAAATGTGGTAACTTGTATTTAACAGAAATGGCATTTCAAATACTGAGGGAAGAGTGGACTATCCTTAGGAGGTGCTAAAACAATTAGCTTTCTATTTGGAAAAAGATAAAATTAGATCCCTACTTCATCATATAAGCAAAAATAAATTCCAGATGGACCAAGATTTAAATATGAATAACAAAACTTTAGAAATTAAATAATATGGGAGAATATCTTGGACATAGGGTTAGGAATAGATTTATTAAATAAAAAACAAAAGCCTACCAAACTTAAAGCATTTATGAATTTGAATATGTTAGAACTAAAAATTTATTTATAGCAGGAGATAACACAAACAAAATAAAAAGGCAAGGTACAGTTTGGGAGAAGATATTTGCAATGCAAATAATAACTCCAGAACAAACACAGAACAGTTACAAATTTATAAGAAAAGGATAAACCAGTTGTTTAAAAGGGGCAAAGGATTAGAGCCAATTTTTCACAAACATGCATACACACACATGAAAACAAAACAGGCTAGTTAAACATATAAAAATGTTTAAATTCACTAGTAATTGAGGAAGTATAAATTAAAACAATAAAATGCTATTTTCCATCTATCAGATTGGAAAATTTTTGAAGTCTCACAAGTGATGGTAAGGACACAGGAAAATGGTAATTTATAGTCTGTGGGAGTGTGAATTGGCACAACTACTTGGGAGAGCCATTCGACAATATGGAGTAAAGTGAAGAAGTTCATTCCCTATTTAGCAATTCCACTTAAAAAAAAAACTATATATACATATTGTGCTCAGAGATACATGCACAAACATGCTCATTGCAACAACAATAAAAAAAGCAATAAAGAAATGAATAAATGAACTGTGGTACAGTGGTATACTAGACTACAGTTAAAAGGAATGAAATAGGTCTATATTGTATTCATACAGCATGGACAAGTCTCTAAAACATACTGTTGAGTAAGAAAAGCAGGTTGCAAGAGAATAGATCCAATACGATAGCATTTATGTAAATTCTAATGCACATAAAGCAATAGTAAATGTGGTTTGGGGTATACACATATTTTAGAAAAGAATCATGCCTGGGAATAACACACACCAACTTCAGGCAGTGGTACCTCTGTGGAGGGAAGAAGGAAAAGTGATGTGAGAGCAGGCCAGAGCTTTAGCTGTTTCTTCTTGTCTTTCTTGTGTTAGGTGATCTGAAATCAATACGGAAAGATGTTAACAGTTGTTTAATCTGGATGGCAGGCACAAGCTTGTGTGTTTTGTTTTCTGCACCTTCATATATGTCTGAAATATTAATTTCAAAATTAAAACACAGAAACATTTTTAAAAGACTTATAACCAAAACTCAAGTCTTTTCCTTCTGAATCACCTTCAGTACAATACAAAACGATAAACATTCGTGCACATTCTATGGCCCAGGCACAGGAGAGCTAGCTGTCAGAGAAGTGTGGTCCCTAGTTTCCAGGAGTCTGTGTCCTAAAGGGGAGAAAGGTAACTATGATTCCTTATTCTTTTTGATTATTGTTTGATCCTTGCCACTGGGGAAAAGAGCTGCAGTGTTTCATTTGAGCTAATTGTAAGGCAACTGGGAAAGACCCATGTGAAGGGCTTTCCCAGGGTCACATGCTTGGCTGTCAGCCTACAGATGGCAGTCACAAGTTCCACTTGATCCCAAAATGTCCTTCAGTGTTGGTGCCTGTCAGTGCACATGAGAGACAGCCACAGCAGCTGGGACTTGAAGCTAGTTTACAGACTTCGGGTAGGAGGGCTCCTCTGCAGAAGCCACGTTTTCTCAGGCTGACCCTAGTTTGTTGGGGTATTGGGATAGAAAGCCGAAAAAGGGGGCTCGCAGTCTGGTGGGAAAGACAGATACATAGATCAGGCTCTATTGTCCATAAGGAGATGGAGACAACATGCTCAAAGAATTGGGGCGGGGGAAGAAATGAGACTGCACAGGGTTTCTTGGAACCAGTCTTATTACTGGTTGTATTAGTCAGCCAAAGGGGTGCCTTCACAATATATACCAATAATTGGTTGGTCTTTATAAAGGGTATTTATTTGGGGTAGAAGCTTACAGTTACCAGGCCACAAAGCACAAGTTTCTTCCCTCACCAAAGTCCACGTGTTGGAGCAAGACAGCTGCCGACATCTGCCAGGGCTCAGGCCTTTGGGTTACTCTCCTGCTGGAGCTGCATTTCTCTCTGGACTTAGCACTTCTTCCACAAGGTCAGCTGTAGACTATCAGGCGAACGACCCTCTCCAACATCAGAACTGCATCTCAAAAATCTGCTTCTCAAATCTGCTCCCTCTGTCTTTGGCCTTGCCTTTTATACTTGAGACCACACCCACCGAGGGGTGGGGCTCAATGCCCTACTGACACAGCCCAGTCAATGCCCTAATCATAACCCAATCATGCCCAGATGAACAGGTCGGTTTACAAGCATGATTCAATATGGATTTTTGGAATTCATAATTATATCAAACTGTAACACTGGTCAATGAGTGTGTGAAGATCAGCCATTCACATCCCTATCTGAAGGGTCATACAACTCATCCCAAGTTTTTTATTGGCAGAGGATGTTTTATGGAAGGGACATAGGAAGTGTCATGGTGTTGCACAAATGGGAGACACATTTTCAGCTCTCACTCCAAACAGAAAGTGACTCTTTCTGCCAGTTAGGCTTAAACCACCATTCTATTTCCCCTCCCTCTTCCCTGCAGTGACAGAGAGTGCTGGAGAATGCTATTCCAACATAGACAATATAGCCACCAGGATGACTGCAGATAGAGAATTTGGTGGGAAGTGGGGGTAGAAGACATGAGACAGAAGTGAGACAGAGAATGAGCTGTAGCACTAGCAGGGAAGATGCAGGAATTATTGGTGTTTTGAAATAAAGGCTTGAATCAAGAGGTAGGTATTGTAGCTGAGACCAATCTTCTTGGGATAATAAGTGGATGGCAAAAAGGAAGATAGATCTAGGAGCTACCTCCCTTTTGGGAGAAGATAAACTTCAGATTGGAATCAGAATATATGTCTTTCAGAGTTTGCTGTATGATTCTGTAGTAGGCTGAATAACAGCCCCCAAAGATATCTACATCCTGAAATCTATGAATGTTACCTTATGTGGCAAAAAGAGAGACATTGCAGATGTGATTAAGTGAAAGATCTTGAGATGGAGAGATTATCCTGAATTATCCAGGTGGGCCCTAAAAGCACTCACAAGTGTCCTTACAAGAGGGAGGCAGAAGGAGATTTGACCCAGAAGAAGGCAATGTGACCAATGAAGCAAGATGCTCTTCTGTTGACTTTGAAGGAGGAGGAAGGGGAAAAGCAGAGGACTTCTGTCAAGTGAGCAGAAATCTAACTTACAGCACTAAAACAGAGAGTAACAGTCCCTCAATCAATTCAATTCCCAGACTTGAGATAGTTTGTAGACCCAGAACACTTCAATGAAGGGGAGGCTATGTCCCCTTGAGGAAGGACCCCACTATACTGCCAAAAATTTACACTGTGTATCTTTCTCCCAGTATTCCCCTGTGACCTTTAACCAGATGACTGTGTATGGGGGAAAATAAAATAATTAGACCTTTAGGGACTTGCCATACAATGACTCTGAATTGACACTAATTCCAGGAGATGCAAATTATCACTGTGGTCCATCAGTCAGAGTAGAGGCTAATGGATGTCCAATGATCCATGGAGTTTTAGCTCAGGTGTGTATTACCATGGGTTTGGTGGGCCCCTAAACTCATACTGTGGTTATTTGCATAGTTGAGAAAATATAATTGGCCTAGGCATACTCAGTAACTGGCAGAATCCCCATATAGATCATATTTCCAGAATAGATCAATCCATAGAGCAGAAGGCAGATTTATGGTTATCAGTGGTTGGGGGAAATGGCAAGTAGCTGCAAATGGGAAAAGTGGTTTACTTTGGAATGTAGGAATTGTTTTGCAACTAGACAAAATACACTATACTGAATATATACTAAATGCCACAGAATCGTTCACTATAATTGGTTAATTTTATGTTTTAAGAATTTCATCTCGGGGCCGGCTCAATAGCCCAGTGGATAGGGCGCTGGCATACCACATGGGAGGCCCCGGGTTCGATTCCCGGGGACCTCTCCTAGCAGGCAGACCGCCTTGAGAATGGCAAGCCACCATGGGCGGGCCAGAGCCGCCGTGGGCAGGGCAAGAAGCTGCCACAGACAGGGCAAGAGCCGCCACGGGCAGGGCAGGTCGCCCCCAGATGGAGTGCAGCCAGCCACCCGCGAACTGAAAGCCGGCCGTGAACGGACGCAGAGACCGCCCACAAGCGGGGAAAGCCTCGCCTGCGCAGTGACCAGTCTCGGCGCGTCGCCGCAGCGGGGGGAAGGGGAGATATGTAATAAAATAAATAAATCTTTAAAAAAAAAAAAGAATTTCATCTCAATATATTATTAAAATAGAAAAGTAGATGAAGGAGGAAGAGCCCACTAGCCAAGGAATACAAGGAATGCAGCGCTGGTGTTGGCAAGGAAATGAATTCTCCCCTACAGCCCTTGGAGGGAGCACGACTCTGCTCATACCTGGATTTCAGCCAGTGAAAAGGATTTTGTACTTCTGACCTTCCCAACTGTAAGAGAATAAACATGTGTTTACTCAAGTCACTAAGTTTATGGTAATTTCTTACAGCATTCATAGGAAACTAGCAGATTTCTTTGGCTGTCTTCACAGCATCTTGCAAGAAGAAGCCCTCTGGGCATTTTGAGAGGGAGAAGTTGATGGAGCAGTCAGTATCCATCTGATGACAAGAGTCAAGATTCAGTGCCCAAAGAAGGAAAGAGTGTGTGTGTGTGTTTGTGTGTGTGTGTGTTGTCAACTTCCCTGGGAAAAGATTCTGGAACAAAGATTAGCATGCAGGGGGCTTATTGGAGCTTGGTCTTGGGAGCAATAAAGTGAGGGGAGTAGGACTGGGCAGAGGGAGAAGTTACACCGTGAGTTGCACCAGAGATCTCAGCCAGTATCACAGGGAACTCCTGAGCTAGGATGGCCTTTCAAAGATGAAATGTGCAAGGGCCAAACCTTTGTGCTCCCACATTGACCTGTCATCAGATGCAGGCTGTTCCCAGGGAACGAGCAGCAGTCTCTGGCCAAAGGCAATCCCTGGAGAGCTTTGGGCCATCAACAGGCAACGCCCCAGCAGCTGGGAGGCTGTGTGCCTTGGCCTTTCCACCCTGGGAGCAGCCCCCCTAACACAATGTTGCCTGATTAAATTCTTGGTACAGAGATCTAAGCGATGGTTTCTTATTGACCAGAGTCTCAGGCCATTCCTTTAGAGGTACAAGTGCAAGTCCTGAGCTTGTGTGATTCCTTCAGAAACATTGAAAACGGCCCAGGGACACCTTGGCAAAGGTGCCAGCATAAATATAAATGATTTAGTCTTAGACTAAGGTTTGAAGATAAACCTTAATCCCTTGCTACAGGGGTCACAGTTGCTGTCGCCTGGTGCTCTGGTATTCACACTATGCCTTGGCTGGTCAATGAAGCCTTGTAGAAAGCAAAGGGAGCATAAAGCCAAACCCTGTCCCGGCCTTCACACCTCACCAAGCATGAGCCAACCCAGGCTTCACACTCCAATGCTGAGGCCCCAGGGCAAAGCTGATTTGAACTTGATTTCCAGTGAGCTCTCACTCTGGAGAGATCCACTATCACAACAGCAATGTGAAGCAAGCCAGGAGCCTTTAATTGCAGTCGTTGCTCTGAATCCTGCTAAAAGACATTACTGCATTCATCTGCTTGCATCCTGCACTGAGCATGATTTAATGGTGCTTTAGTGACATGGCATCTTCTAGGGACTCAGGTATCACTCTGAACTGACTGTGGAGTCTGAAATTTGGGGTGTTGTCCTATTTTTGACCCCTATTATGAGCACTCCTCTCTGAACCTGCAGAATGGGGTTGAAAAATATTATCTCTAAGACGGTGTCCAGTCTTCATGCTCAAGGAATCTGTGGTCCTCCTGCAGACATGGGGTTGCAGTGAATGAGACACATTTGTACAGATACTGGCACATCCCGGAATCTGCTTTGTTGGGAGCAAATTCCTGCCACAAGATTTTCTTTCAAATGGATGAATATATGAATATGTCATTATTATTTGCAACGGCAGCTTTTGCTCAAAAGCAGCAGTCCAATATTCACTCATGTCACCAAAATAGACCCCCTTCATCAGCCTGTTTATTTTTCAGGGGCTTGAGCATGCTTGACCTTACAATTTTTTAAATGCACAGGATTATTTTTGAAGTCTTGCAGAGTGATTGAAAGGCTGCTAACTTATTTGTCAGAACGGTTGTTCTGCAATTCATGCCAACTACTCACCTTGTGACATTGGCAAGCCATTTTATCCCACTGATCAAGGTCAGCTCCGCCTACCTCGTGTGGCAACAGCAAATGTCAAATGAGGTGGAACTTGTGAGAGAACTCCGGAACATGTAAAGCTAATCAAAATGAAAGCAGTTATTACTATTACTTTAACACCTTCAAAGCCACACTCGAGGAATATGTTCCATGGTTGCATTTGCTTGAGAAAAATCTTTCCTTTTATAAGCAAAGGTTTTCAGTCAGTGTTGTCAGAATATAAAAAGAGTGAGTACAAAGATTTATTTTGCCAGTTTCTAAGGTCCCCAAGAGAATGATTCCCAGCAGTAAAAGTTGCTAAAACAGTTTGCGAGATCAGCTGCTCTTAGCAACCACAAGTGGTAGAGAAGGAATTAGCTCCGCATCACCCTACAGGAATTGCAGCTCCCACTGGGTACTCCAACTGCAAGGGGCAATTGCTCACACAACCTGCAGCGCTCCACAGTCCCTGCTTCTACCTTTCAATGGGCAGTTCCTTTAGCTTCAGGACACACAGGAGTCACGTAGCTCTTCTGGTTATAAGGACGACTACAAATGTGAATGTAGTCACAATACAAAAATCGCAGTCCTAAGTCTTTCCTCTTTCTACTGTACAAATATGATTCCTTTCAGACTGTGGCAAGCCCACTGAGCAACCCTTCGCCTTTTCTCCTCCCCCAACTGGGTCTCTGAGAAAAAACCCTACCAGTGAAAAACAGAAAAACCCACAAAAAGGTATCAAAACCATAAAGGCAGAAAAGTTATTGAGAAAGCATCGTAGTAAACCAATTGACAGTGACTTCCCATTCTCCTTGCTGCAAGCTCGAAAGCCCTGAGAAAATGTACCCAGTGAGGGAAATGCAAAGGCATCAAGTTGAGAATGGTTTGCAAAATTCTGTTTTTATTTACTGCACTTACCTTCTGAGTCTCCAGTTTCCTCTTTCTACTCTTGGGAAATACTGATGATTAGTTGCAGGTGTCTGGGTAGGAACAGGCCTGGTAGGTCTGGGGGGCGAGCAGGTTGAGGACTAGGCTAAATCAGCATGGACTGGCAGGTGGCCTTGCACACAGGTGAGAGGAAACTCCTGGGGATTGGTCTGTTGGTATAGAAACCAGAGTCTTCCCAGGCACACACGGGTAGGAGCAGCAAGTTTTGGGGACTTGAGTGCAGATAGTAAGACCTGGAACAGTGTAGCCTGACAGACAGATCCATGCCCGGTGTACCTGAACCTGACAGTGGAGCACAGAAAAGGAGCAGGCACTCTTCTGCTCAGGGGTGAAGCACTGTCTTTCCTTCTTACAGGCAGATGCTGGCTGGCAGGTGTGCCCTGTTCTCTCCCCAGAGTGAGGTAGAGCTTTGCAGGTGCTTTTGGTTACAGAGACAGCAAGGGAGTATACGGGCTCTGGGAAGCTCTTTTTTATTAGTGAAGTTGTTGGTTTACAGAAAAATCATGCAGAATATACAACTCCCATATATCTGCCCCCCCACACACACACACAATACAGTTTTCCCTATAATTAACTCATTGGGTTCGTGTGGTATCTTTGTTGCAATTGACGAAACAATATTATTATAACATACTATTAACTACAGTCTGCGGTTTACATTAGGGTTCATTGTTTATTTTGTACAATCCTATGTTGTTGTTGTCTTTATTTTTATTCTAGTAACACTTGAGTCGCTTCCTTTGTCCTGCTCCAGATTTCACACAGGCACACACACAGAGAGAGTAATACAAATAGACACGGAGTAACTTAGACACACTCATAAATCCACCCTCATAGACTACCCCCCATAGACATGCACATTTCTGAGGTTAGAGAAGGCTTATACTTCAGAGAATAGAGATTAAGTGTGTTTTTTAAACATTAGGGCTGGCAGAAGGATGCTGAATTTGGAGTAGGGAGGTTGCCAGGCTCACTGGAATTTGAGTTTGCAGTCATGAAGCTCCAGCTCACTTAAAAATAACTGGTCTGCCTTGGTTATGTTTGTTTGTTTTTTCGCTTTTCTGGATTTGTCATGGTGTGTGGTTTCAAAAATAAATAAATAAAGCTCTATTGGGACCCCAAGGTGCACACTTACTCATTCACTAGTTTTTCCAGGATATAAGTGAACTGCATAGCACACCAGCCAGGAGTAAAGCTGGCCAGGCTGGCCCTCCATATGGTGACCACCCCCTTCCTCCCTGAACCAAGAATCCTGACCACAATTGTCAGTAAGAGTCCCAGTCCCAGGCACGCACATTAGCAGTACCCAGTAGAGTTCTTTAACCCACAGCTTCATAAAGACAGCAAAAAGGACCAAATGAGAATGATTGACCCTAACTATGAAATGAAAATTATGTACTTCATAACACAATTAACCTTAACACATGTCTATGTTCCACAAGTCATAAATAAACACCAGTATAGTTCAGAAGGATTTCCACATCCTTTTCACTGAAGAATTGTCTATAGGCAAAGGTCTTGTCCAGAACTTCTCTTTCACTGTCCTAATCAGCATATATTCGTGGACTTCTTACCATTTAAATCTTGAGCCAGTTTGTGCTGATGGAGCAGAGATCCTACCATGTGTTCACCCCAATCCTTTTTTTTTTTTTTTTCTGTCTCCTGAGCACAGAGGAAAACTCATTTCCTGGCATCCCAAGCACTGGGAACTACTGACTGAGCTCTGGCCAGTGGAATAAGGTGGAGGTATCAGGGCAGAGCCCTCTCCCCTGCCCCATATAACCACTATCAGATTGTGGCACTAATGAGAAATAAGTCTTTACCATGTTATTCCAGTGGGATTTGGGGCTCATTTGTGAGAAAAGTCAGAACAGACACTTTCTATCAAGAGGGGAAATACTAACCTCAAAGAATTCTTGATTTCTCTGTCTACTATGGATCAAAGTTCAGACTCTGAGTAAAATTTCTTGTTGACTGCGTTTGTACTGAAGGTTGCTCTCATCTAGTACCATGCCAGCTGCCTGGCGTCCCCAGAAGCGTTTCTCTGTATGCAGCACTGGAGCTCTCTGCTCTGTTGAGGACCACCCAGAGTTGAATGCATGGGATGGATTTCAAAGAGTCCATAGCATTCTGGTGCACACCATCTGAAAAAGCCTTCTCCACTTTCCCTCACCTCTGATTCTTCCTGGGTGGCAGTACCAAACGTTCCCATTTTGGTTTGTGAATAAGGCTACACGCAAGCCTGGGAGATAGCACCCTACCTGGACCTCCCTTATTTGAAGATTTTTTTTTTTAATGTCTCAGAGATCCCTACTGTTCCTCTTCAATACCCGTGGGGCATCAGGACAAGTTCCATAGACTAAAGCAGTCATCAGTTGTTAGATGTCTTCTAGGCACAGTAAGTTCGAGAACAGTTCACTTATTTTTGAAAACCAGAGAGAAAGGACAATATAGACTAGTGGAAATAGCACGTGCTGGTTTGCTGACCTGGACTTCAGTCCAGACTGCTACTAACTTGCTGGGTGACTTTGGACAAGTTGTAACTTCTTTTGGAGGCTCTTCCTCTGTTTCCTCATCTATTAAATGGAGATAATATTACTTCCTCTGGCTAACCTGACAGGGTGTTTTAGTTGTTACAGAGCAAAATAGGTAATATACTTAGAAGCACTTGGGAAAATGTAAAGAATTATATAAAGACCACTCCCCTGGAGCCAAGTAGGCAAGTGAAATACCTGACAAGAATTCTGCCAGCAAAGGTTGGGCTTGGAAAGTGGACATCATTTTCTTGGGGTTTAAGTTTTCCCACTTTAGTTCACACATTATGGTCTATGAGTGGGATACATGTTGCTTTCTTAAATAGCTTGTTAGATTAGTGATCTTAATCAGTAAGCACTATATTCCAAATTTCTACTCATTAGTATTAGGGTTAAGTTTGCCTATGGTTAAAACAATTCAAACGATGGTTAGGCAATTCTATGTCTGAAAATGAATCCTGTGGGTAGATAGATGTGATTAATGACACATGTGAAATGTTGTTCACTATTTGTGACAGCAAAAGATTAGGAGTTCAAATAATTAAGAGGCATTGCAAAAACAAAATTCTTCCATTACCATCTACTCAACTAAGTTGCTTAATGCTTATATTTATAAAAACAAAAATGACAAATAGAATTGATGTTGAATTCTGTCTTATTCTGGCAATTAAGTACTGATGGAGCAGTACTTACCAATAAATATATGAACTAACTGAAAGTAAATTGGTCCTGTGTATCTTGTGAAGATTATTCAATAAAATTGTATTACTTATGTTTAACAAGCACTTATTAAAATCTGTAATAGTTTTGTTATTTTGAGCAATCACATGTTAATATCCATTGTAATGTCAACTTCATCCAGATGAAATTTTTAACACTAAAGACTTTATAGTCATAAGAATAAAAAAGCTAATTTGCAAAAAATATATTTGCAAAAATATATTTGTTCAAGATAAGTATCAATAAAAGACTTTCAAATATAAAAGTATATTATATTAGAATGAAATTCTATGGAAGAAATGAACTGGAAATACAAGATTAAGGAGAAAAAGGAATGAAGTAAAATTTCTAACAGAGACAAACTTGTTCTACATTTTTAAATGGATAATGGTGGCTCTCAAAGCAACATGGCATTTAGAGTCCATTTGGCACATTAAAAAGAGTGATATAAGTTGTATTTTTAAATGCCAATATCTACAATGTGCCAGAAATTGCATACTTTGTGACTATTTAAACTTATGATGATAAATTTTAGATATCAGCTTAGAATGTACAAGGGGTACATAGTTTTTTTCTTTCTTTCTTTCTTTTAAGGGATAAGTGAGCAAAAACGTTTTAATTTCCTGAACTAGAATATAACTCTAAGGGCAGGAACTCTTTTTCCCACTGCATTGCCAGTGCCTTCATTCCTGAACCACGGAAGAAGCAGAAAGAAATTTGTTGTGACTGAATGGCCACAGAGCGCCAGCTGAAGGACAGACCCCTCACCAGGAGGCTCCAGGTTCCTGAGGATGCAGTTATACCATTTTCATCTCTATATCCCCAGGCTTAGTTCAGCACCTGACACATAGTAGCAATGTTTCAATAGCATGTTTATCTTATTTGTTTGTATCTCAGGTTTTTGTCTTTCGCCCCAACCAAAATGTAATGGGTTCACCAAAATCATCTGCCTGGTTCACTACTATATTCCCCAGTGTCTAGAACTGTCAGGCAAGTAGCAAGCACTCAGTAAATGCATATGTTAGAAAAAAAAATAGGCGAATGCAGTGAGGGCATTCCAATAAGAGAGGAAAAGACCCAGGTATCGCAATGTAGAAGGAACTAGAAAAATAGAAGAGTTGGCTGTAATATAGAGCTCATATCACAGAATAATAAAAAGGAAAGGTGGGGTAATGGAGGTGGCTCAAGCCATTGGGCGCCTCCCTCCCACATAGGAGGTGCCGGGTTCCGCTGTCAGTGACTCCTAAAAAAGAGAAGATGAGCACACAACAGACACAGAGAGCAGACAGAGAGCGCAAAACAATGAGGCGGGGAGTGGGGGTATAAATAAATAAAACAAATCTTAAAAAAAAAAAAAAAAAAAGGAAAGGTGGGAGCATGTAGGCTCTTTAATAAAAGTCTAGATAGCCAGACTAAATTCAGAATAGAAAGGGACAGAAGATTTCCACGCAGGAAGTGACTAATGACTGGTAGGGATTTTGGTAAGGATGGGGTGGGGAGAATAGAGGGAGGAGAAATTCAAGGAAAGATATCACCACTTCAATGGTCCAGGCAAAAGTAATCTGGATTTGAATGATGTAGTGACGATAAAAGAATTCATGAATGAGAGTTTGTAGTAAAAAAAAAAAAAAGTCCCATAGGATTTGGCCACTGACAAAATGTAAGGGCCAAAGAAGAGGAAAAGTCATAGAAATATAAAGAGTGAGCTTGGGTGATGGGAGAAGAGTAGTTACACTCACAGAAAATTTCAGGAGGAATTAGGAACTCACCATCCAGGATGGCATAGGAATCTGGTGCAGTGATTCCCGTGAGATGAGGCCAACCCCTGGGGAGAATATTGGTACTTTATAATGATATTTGGTGTCATATTGATTGGGGGACCCTACTAGCATTGAGCGACCAGGAGCCAGGAGGGCTAGACAGCTCCCAATGTGTGGACAGTATCACATAACCAATAGAGTTCTGCCACCACACAACCTTCAAATGCCCCATGGAACATTCATGTAGGGGAAAACCTTAAGTTAACTCTGTTTTTCATTTTATAAGTTCTCTTCCTAGTTTTGATACTGCTTAGTTTTAATCTTCTGGATACTCCTCCAATTAATGTGACTGAGCAGGTTTCCCTATGTGTTGGTGGCTACCAAGTTTGAGTTGACTCGGTGGGCCGGCGCTGGCAAGTACACTAAATTTCAGGGCAAGCAGACTGTGGGTGGGTGTGCTCACCTTACTACTGGTTTCATTTCTTCTTCTCTACCCTCATTTTCCCCTCACTCCACTTTTCTCATATATTGAATTAATCATGACTCTCAGTTGAGAATGGCCAGAAACACAACGTAATTGAGAAAAAGGGGAATCTTATGTATATTTTTTTTAATCCAGGAATTGGCCTAACTTCAGGCATGGCTCTATGTGGGAATTCAAAAAACCCCGTAGCACTGAGTGTCTTTCTCTTCATCTCTCAGCTCTACTTTCTTCTGTGTTGACTCCATTCTCAAATTCCTGCCTCCCCACCTGATGGCTCCTGGCTGCACCAGACATTGATCATCCTTCAAAGAGCAGCCAGTGCCAGTGGAAGAAGGGCTTCTCTCTCTCTCCTCTCTCTCTCTCTCTCTCTCTCTCTCTCTCTCTCTCTCTCTCTCTCTCTCTCTCTCTCTCTCTTTCCAAATAAGTTCCCAAAATGGAGTTTCCTTGGGTGCCTCGGCCAAACTACTGAGATCAGAGGATGGAATTCACAGGTTGGTCAGGTGTGGGTCACATATCCTTTCTCAAAATCTGGAATGAGAGGGCACCAATTCCACCTGAGAGGTAAATAGTTCCCCACCCCAAAAAAACTGGGGAATAAGAAGGAAATGGAAATTAGATGGGCAAAAACAAAACCTCACTGTACCAACATATATTGAATGTTGTTTTTTTAAAATTGAAGTATGTCTATTTTTATAAGCCCTCTTATATCCTTTTTAGGACAAAGTGGGTCATTAATAAATACATGGTAAATCAAATGGTAATGTGCCAGCTGTTCAGTAAACATGAAATCAGAACAAGGGGAATTGTGGGTATGAGTCAAATATTTTGTGGCACCAGGTTCTGAGAACTGAATCATCTGTCTCTATACCCAGGAACAGACAGATCATGCCTGTGGGAAGGTGCTGGAGATACATGGTAGGTCCTTTCTTCCTGGGCTCTCCTTTTCCAGAGCTTCCCTGTGGACCATCCCTAACCTCCTTAGATATGGTAATAGTATTCACCCCGTGAAGCTTTAGAAGTGCCAGTGGAGCCAGGATTCCTTGGCCTTCCTCCTTCAGGCCTGGAAGGTTATCTGGTTGAGCTGCCTTTGTATATTATCTCATCACATCCATTATGCAGAGCTTGGTGGGGAGGGGATGCTGGGCCTACCAAATAGTTATAAGGAAAACAAAAAGGTTCTCTCCTTTCTTTTCACAAAAAACTCTGTGCTAGGGTTGGTAGTAAGGAAGGGGCACAGGGATCACATGTCCTTAGTTGCAGGTGGTTTGGGAGCATCCTCTGCCACTAAGTGACTCATAGCCTAAGGTGGGGTGTGGGTGGTATAGATGAATATGTAAATAAAACAAGGTATCTGTAAATGAATACAATGAATATTTAAATAAAACTCTGGGTTGCATACTGTACTCCCAGTATATAAGAAAGTGAATTCAAGCAGTTTCTCCAGAAATCAGGGAGAACCTGCTATCAATATCCAGGTTCAGGGAGCGGATATAGTTCAAGTGGTTGAGCACCTGCTTCCCCAGTACTAGGTCCTGGGTTCAATCCCCGGTACCTCCTAAAAAACAAATCCAGGTTCAACACTCTGCTATTGCCTTCCCTGATTTCTCAGGGGACAGACACTTCCTTGGACATAACCCAGAGCAAGGAGGGGATAGATACTTCCTCAGCACCATAAGGCTAGGATTAGTATTTCACAAGAAACAGAGCCAAAGTCGTGTTCAGAGGAGGGATGGGAACTCCTCACATGGGCTACATTAGGGTAGATATTATCTGAAAAAAAGTCAGCCCTTTTGATGACAAATACCTTATGATCTGAGATTTTTAGATTATTGAGGAGGAAACTAATGGCAGCATGAAACAGAATGCTACCTTTCCTTCCCTTCTACCTCCACCTGGTTCCCATTCTGCTTCATCCCCCCTCCCCTCGTCATGGGACCAGAAGTCATGCTCCTTCCAACCTTGACCCTCCACCCACGAAGATCAGCAAGAACTGGCTGGAGACAAAAAAGTTGGGGGGAGGAGAACAGCCATAGGAGGTACCCCAGAGTCTTGCAGGCAGTGAGGCCTTGCTTCTTTATGTAGTACAAGGAAATCAGGAGAACAAGGCACCAATAATTCTGCTCCTCACCTCTGCCCTGCCTGCTCCCTGTGCTCCCTGCTTGCTCCACATAGGATCTGTGAGGCAATTAACTGAACCTTTCAGAAAGAGAAACTTCAATCAATGATTATTAACATTTTTACCAAAATCAAGAAAATGATGGAGGATGTAGGCCAGTTTGTATGACCATGTATCATTCAGGAACTGTAAAGAAGAGAGGGTTGTCTATGGCCTGAACTGTGATCTATGTCTGATGGCAAAGCCCCAAAATGTGTTTAACTATCAGAGGTGTTATGCCACACTTAGGGATGTGCATGTGGGGGGTTGTGGGAGGGGTGGGGGGGTGGCATATGGGCACTCCTGGAATCTCTGTGTAACATTTGTGTAATCAATGTATCCTAAAAATGTATATAGATATATAAAAAATAAATTAAAAATTAATTAAAAAAAAAAAGAAAATGATAAACATATTCCCAGCTTAGGCCTATGCTAATAGTGGTAGAGGAAACAGGGCAAAGTATTGCAGGTAAGAAACACTGCCTTGAAGGAGTTAAAAATGTTACGGAAAAGACAAATGACATAGACATGAAAAGAAAGCTAACAATTCAAGCTTTTACAATGAGAAAAACTTAGAGAGGTTATTAGGTTTCCAAGTCCACATAGCTGGTAAGTGATGGAACCAATATTCCAACACTCTCTAAGACATAAAGCATTTTGCCACTGAAGACAGTGGAGAGAGGATTGTGCCATTTACCAAATGTCTCCAGGAAAAGGTTTCTGAAGATTGAATGTCAAGACCTGGAGTAGGATCTGGAACTCTAACTAATTGTGAGGTCTGGAAATTATTTCCCAAAATAAGCTAAACGTGTTTGCATAATAGGCAAAGGTCCTCTTTTCTACTGAATCCTAACTATTTCTCAAAAGTTAACGTAGTTAATGGGCTCTGATACTATCATTCTTTCTAACTGGCCCTTTTAAATGATATCATTAAGTCAACAAGTCAACTGACTCCAGAATCATGGAATATGGACTAGGAAGATGGAGATTCCGTGCCTTGTTTAGATCTTTTCAAGAAGTTCACGGTTTTCTATCAACTTTCTCTTTCTTGTTAACTAGTGCATTATCAGTTGTGGGTCTTGTTTGGTTTGGTTCGGTTTGGTTTTTTTAATCTTACTTGTGATCCTAAGGTACCCAAGATTTAAGCTTCTTGAGCATCACACAACAGCAAAGGCCATTCAAGCCAGAACCATAAGTAATTAAAAGCCAAGAGGGAGCTGGCTGTAGCTCAATTGGTAGGGCTCCGGTTTACCACATAGGAGGCCCTGGGTTCGGTTCCCGGGGCCTCCTTGAGCAGGCAGACCGCCTCGAGAAGGCAAGCCGCCGTGGACAGGGCAAGCCGCCGCGGGCAGGGCAAGCCACCACGGGCAGGGCAAGCCTCCATGAGCAGGCGGGCCGCCGCACGGTGAACTGACTCGGCGGGTTGCCGCAGCGGGGGGAGACAAGCAGACACAGAGGAATGCAAAGATGGGGCCGGCTCGATAGCCCAGTGGATAGGGCGCCGGCATACCACATGGGAGGCCCCGGGTTCGTTGCCTGGGGACCTCTCCTAGCGGGCAGACCGCCTTGAAATGGCAAGCCGCCATGGGCGGGCCGGAGCCGCCGTGGGCAGGGCAAGAAGCTGCCACGGACAGGGCAAGAGCCGCCACGGGCAGGGCAGGTCACCCGCGGATGGAGCGCAGCCAGCCACCCGCGAACTGAAAGCCGGCCGTGAATGGATGCAGAGACCGCCCACAAGCGGGGAAAGCCGCGCCTGCACAGTGACCACTCTCGGCGCGTCGCCGCAGCGGGGGGAAGGGGAGATATGTAATAAAATAAATAAATCTTAAAAAAAAAAAAAAA
>PVKH010009393.1:0-18863 GCA_004027955.1 Chaetophractus vellerosus
GTGACTTTGCCATGCCCGTGGGGGCTCCGCCCTGCCCGTGGCGGCTTTTTGCCTTGCCCACGGCGGCTCCGGCCCGCCCACGGTGGCTTGCCTTTCTCAAGGCTGTCTGCCCGCTCGGAGAGGTCCCCGGGAACCGAACCCGGGGCCTCCCATGTGGTACACTGGCGAGCTCTTTATCCACTGAGCTATCTAGCCGGGCCCAGTTCTTCCTTCTTTTTAAATATAGGTGTGGTGTTTAGGGCTACAGGTTTGTCTTAATATATTTATTGATTTCACTTGCAATTTCTTCTTTGATCCCTTGATTATTTAGGAGTGTGTTCTTTAGCCTCCACACATTTATGAATTTACCTCTTTCCTGTCTATTATTGATTTCAAGTTTCATTCCATTATGGTCTGAGAAGGTGCTTTGTATAATTTCAATCTTTTTATATTTATTGAGAACTGCACTGTACCATAACATGTGGTCTATCCTGGAGAAATATCCACGGGCACTTGAGAAGAATGTATATCCTGCTGAGTTTGGGTGCAATATTCTGTATATGTCTGTTAGGTCTAACTCGTTTATCATATTGTTCAAGTTCTCAGTTTCCTTGTGGATCTTCTGTCTAGTTTTTCTTTCTAATGATATGAGTGGTGTATTGAAGTCTCCAGTGACTATTTTAGAGATGTCTATTTCTCCCTTCAGTTTTGCCAGATTTTGCCTCATGTATTTTGGGGCACCTGTTTTAGGTGCATAGATATTTATGACTGTTATATCTTTCTGGTGGATTGTCCCTTTAAATAATATATATGGCTTTCTGTATCTCTTCTAACTTTTCTGCATTTGAAGTCTCTTTTGCCTAGTAGTAGTATAGCTACCCCTGCTCTTTCTCAGTTACTATTTGCATGGAGTATCTTTTACCAAACTTACACTTTCAGGCTTTTTGTATCCCTGGGTCTAAGATGAGTCTCTTGTAAGCAGAATATGGATGGGTCACGTTTTTTTAACCATTCTGTCAGCCTATAATCTTTTTATTGGAGCATTTAATCCATTCACATTCAATGATATTATTGTAGGTGCATTATTTATTTATTTATTTATTTTCTTTTAATTGTAGGTTTACTTATTTTAGGTACATTATTTACTTCCACCATTTTATTCTTTGGCTTTCATATGTCATATCACGTTTTCTTCTGTCTTTTTACTCTTTTGGTTGTCCTATCTGCTATTCTTTCTTCTATACTATCCCCCAAGCCTCTCTCTCCTGTCTTTATCTTTCAGGTTCTAATATTTCCTGCAAAGGAGGATTCTTTTTTATGAACTTTTTAATTCCTATTAGTGACTATTTTATTCTAACCTTCATATTTGAAGGACAATTTTTCTGGATAAAGAATTCTCAGCTGGAAAATTTTCTCTTTCAGTATCCTAATTGTATCGTACTACTGTCTTCTTGTCTCCATGGTTTCTGATGATAAATCCACACTAATTCTTACTGGGTGGCCCTTGTATATGATGGTTTGCATCTCCCTTGCTGGTTTTAAATTTTTCTCTTTATATTAGATGTTTGACTTTCTGAGCAGTACGTGTCTTGGAGTAGATCTATTTGGATTTATTCTAATATGGGGTAGGCTGTGCTTCTTGGACATGTAAGTTCATTTCTTTCATGAGAGTTGGGAAATTTTCAGCCATTATTTCCTCAAATACTCTTTCTGTTCCTTTTCCTTTCTCTTCTTCTTCTGAAACACCCATGATATAAATGTTCTTGTGTTTTATGTTGTCATTCAACACCCTGAGCCCATGCTCACTTTTTTCCATTTTTTTCTCTCTGTGTTCTTTTATCTCTTCAATTTCAGCTGTTCTATCTTTGGTATCACTTATTCTTTCTTCTATCATTTTGACTCTGCTGTTATGTGCCTCTAATGTGTTTTTAATCTCACCTATAGTTCCTTTCATTCTCATGAGCTCTATTACTTTCTATTCAGGTTTTCAAATTCTTCTTTGTGCTCACTCAAAGTCTTCTTGATGTCCTTTTCTCTTTAGCCACATTGTCTTTCAACTCGTTAATTTGATTTTGGAAATTTGTGTGCATCTTGCTAATTAGTTATCTCAAATCCTATGTCTCTTCTGGGGCTTTGACATATTCCTTTTTGTGGACCATGTCTTCCATTTTCTTAGTATGCCAAATAATTTTTTGCTGATGTCTAAGCATCTTACTAGGAAGGTGAGTTTACTCAGATGAGTAAGTTTTCTTTCTTTCATAGGGATTCAGTGGTGGGAAGCTGTGTGTTACTGCTGTTCTTTGATTCTTATTTCAACCTGGGTCTTTAGGATTGTCCCTGTTATTTGCTCAAAACTGGGCTCTGGACCCAGTAATGGGTTGCTGATCTGCTTTCTAGGGCCTTGGGGAGGGATGCTATAAAGGCTAGAAAAAGCCTTTCTTACTTACTTTTAATTTCCTCACGTGCAGTTGTTTGGTCTGTCAGCAGATGGCACACTTTGGCAGCCCTATCAGTTCAATGCCTGGTTCTGAATGTGTTTGCTTCAACAAGGACTGCATCAGTGGGATATAGGTTTCTGCCTGGAGGTTAAGAACCTTGTAATTCAAACTTTCTTAGAGATAGTTCTCCAAACATCTCTGGCAACCTCCTCCCATTTCCCTGGTAGGAAATAATTCTACTCCCCTCTGCATCCTCAACAATAAGTCCCAGTTAGTAGAGAGAGAGGTTGAGAGGATTGGATCTCTTTAATTCCAGTTTTCTTTAGTCTTGAGCTGGCTCCCAAATCAATCAATGGCAAGGCCCCACCTGGCCTGGAAAGGCTTGTAGGATACAGTAGACCAAATCTGTCAGTCATAAAGCTGTGTCAGCCTTAGGTTGTGTCCTCTCTTTCCCCTTTCCTGGGGAGGTGCTGCCTCAACAATCTGTCCTGGTTAGTAGAGAGGGAGATTCATAGTGTCAGATCTCTTTAGTCCCATGCTGTCTCCCAACACAAACAATGGTGTGGCCCCACCTGGCCTGGAAGGGCTTGTGGGATACAGCAGATGGAATCTGTGGGTCAAAAGCTGAGTCAGCCTAAGGCTAGATCCCTCTCTTTTCTTTTTCCTGGGGAGGTACATTGTCAACAATCAGTCCTGGTGAGTAGAGAGGTAGATCAAGAGGGTTGGATCTCTTTAGTCCCATTCCAGCTCCCAGGGCAAACAATGGCTTGGCCCCACCCAGCCTGGAAGGGCTCCTGGGACAAAGCAAATCAAATTTGTGCATCAAAAGCTGAATCAGCCCTATGCTCTGTCACTCTTTCTCCTCTTTCCTGGGGAGGTGAATCACTGGGGCCCCTGTGGTCTGTAGCCACCGCCCAGAGGCCTGAGTATTCAAAAGTGTCTTTGGTATGGAGGAGGGTGCTAGCAGTAACAGCCGTGGCTTTTAACTTACAGTTTTGCCATCATGATTCTTTTCCTTTGGGTGGCATCCAGCCTTCTCCTGGTTTCCTAAACCCTAGAAGACGCCCAACCACCGGAGCCACATCCATCCCCCTGCTATATCTCTTAAGGTTGACAAAAATACCCGTAGTTACAGTCTTTTCCCATACAAGATGGCCATATAATAAATCAGGCTTAGTTTATCACCAGCATTCCAAAAACCAGACCCAGGGAGAAAAGCTAGGTCTGGGGAAACATGGATGGTTTCTAATATAGTGAATATTTAGCTTACCCTGATTATCACAAAATTAGGACAGCAAGAATATTCACATTTTCTTATTCATTTTTAAAAATATTTTCAAGCTCTTATTCTTTCGCTCAACATTCTAAGCTAAGTCATTCAGATTTTTCATCAAATCTTGCTTCCATATATTCTTCAATTCACAGTAAAATATGAAATTATTATACTGTATTAAGCATATTAATTTTCTAATCTATAATCATATCAAATCATATATTGATCTCTATATATCTAACTACAATACTCTTCAAATTACTCACTAACAGAAGCCAAGAAAATTTTTAAATAGCATTTTTATTTTATTTCTTCCTTTGCCACTCTTATTTTGCTATATTCTGTGGTAAGATTTTTTCCTGGTATTTCTTTCTCTTCTTACTTTCCTTATACCCTTCCTTTCATTTCAGGGTATGCTTTTTGCAGCAAAAATTCAGAGAGACCTTAAAGATGTTTCAAATTACTTTTGAAACTCAGAGTGGAGAAAATAATTGGAGAAAAATAGATTCTGAGACTAAACAGCTCTGTTTTGGAGTTTCAAAATGCAGTGTATTAAAAGACTAAAGGCTTAATATTTATGTCATAATTAGAGCAATAGCTAAACTAGTTTTCCTCCATAATTCAGATAAGAAAAAATGTACAAGGTAAAGAAGAAGAGAAAAATCAGAGGAGAGCAAGACAGACACCAGAATGTTTCCCTAGAAGGAGCCCTGTGTCCTTCCCAACTCCTTGTCTTAGCTAATGGAAAGGAGAAAGGAGGAAACCACAGACAAATTTAGAGATAGGAGAGCAGAGAGAAACTGTGCTTCAATTTGCAGTTAAAAATTAGTAGATAGAGTTACAGTGGAGACCAAAGCCAGAGTGATGTAACAGTAGTAGAGATGGAGCGTAGTGCAGAATGTCTAAGCAAAGAGCTTAAAAGAACATTCCTCTATTTCCAGCAGATTATGCAGATCATTTTGATGTTCCCATGCTTCCCGGAGAGGTGCTTGGCAGCAGCTGAGAAAGGACCTGTATCCTAAAGAGGACCCATGATTTCATACTGGAGACAGCCAAGTCCCATTGTGCAGCCCATCAGAAGGGGGCCGGGACAAGTCAGAGGAAACAACTTCAACAGACAGTGACCATAAGAGGCCACACCCCCCTCTCACAGTTGCCAGGGAGGTAGATATGCCTCCTATGGGTCAGACTGAACCCACTTGAAAAGGGCGAAGGGCTTTTATCTAGACTGTGATGACTTTGAATTGAGTGTTTTTACCCTGAGTTTACAAAGATGGTGTTTTCTTCCTTTGGGCTGAATTGGGTCTTATAATAGAGATTAACTTGAGATAAAGAAAACATTTATCACAATTATAATTTGAGAAATTCATATGAGACATAATTAAAATTGATTTCCTTAGTCTGGGAACATTTAATGAAAAAGAAAAAATACAGCATTTTAAGAAAAAATTAAATAAATGTGGGCTTCACTACAGTCTTGGTCATGTTACTTATTAGCTTGTCTTCGTTTTCTAGGGCTGCTGTAGGAAAGCACCACAAACTGGATGGCTTTAAACAATGGAAATTTATCATCTCCCAGCTCTGTAAGTGACAAGTCCGAAATCAATGTGTCAGAAGGGCCAAGCTCCCTCTAAAGTCCGTAGAGAGAAATCTGTTCCTCTCTCCTGGATTCTGACAGTGGCTGACAATACTTAGAAACCCTTGGTGTGTGGAAGCATAACTCACAAGGCTGTCTTCCCTGCATCTCTTTGCGTGTCCTCTTCCCTTCTTATAAGGACGCTCATATTAAAGGTCTGCTCTACTCCAGTATGATTTTTTTTTTAAACTTAACTAATTCCATTTGTAATGACTCTATTTCCAAATAGGATCACATTCACAGCTACCAGTGTTTAGGATTTCAACATATATTTTTGGGGGGCCACATTTCAAACTATAATCTAACCATATATCCATGGGTAAATATCTTTAACTCACTCTTTATAAATATATATAATTAGTTGAGCATCTACAAAGTGCCAAATACACTCATGAGACACTTGTACTCATAATCGCATTTAATTCTTTTAGCAGCTCAGTGAGATAGGTAAATTATTAGTTCCATTTTAATGGCTGAAGTAACACATTTAGTGCTTTTTTCATTGAGAAAATGAAAACTTTAGTCGTGTTTTGGTCTCAGAAGGTTTTTTTTTTTTTAAGATTTATTATTTATTTATTATATATCCCCCCCTTTCTGCTTGTTCTTGCTGTGTTCATTTTTTGCGCTCTTCTGTGTCTGCTTGTCTCCCCCTGCTGCGGCGACCCGCTGAGTCAGCTCACCGTGCAGCAGCCTGCCTGCTCGCAACGGCTTGTCCTTGCTTGCAGCGGCTTGCCTTCTTGAGGCAGTAAGCCTGCTCAAGGAGGCCCCGGGAACCGAACCCAGGGCCTCCCATGTGGTAACCTGGAGCCCTACCAATTGGGCTACAGCCAGTTCCCCTCAGAAGGTTTTGAGGATATCAAATCAAATAATGCTTGTGAGTTTGTTCCACATGTCATGAGGATCTCACACTTTCCTTTTGTGACCATTACCAATATTCTCACATTTCTCCAAATTGATCCCCATTTCTCTTCTCTACAATGCAACTTTGCAAAACAATGAGTTTGCTATCCCACTATGCTTTTTATCCCTCTATGCTTTTCCCATTGCTACATTCATACTTTTGCACAGTTTTCCTTGACCTGGAATATAGTGGAACTCAATCCCACATTAACTCAAGTGGCTTCCTTTTTCAAAAGGCTGTTAAAATCCCCCCATTTCAGGAAGATGTTTGTGAATATCTCCACTCAATCCCGTTCCTCTACCTCCTTTACTTTCTCACCTTAAGTGTAAATAAAGTGTACTACCACTAGTAAGAGGACTCTGTATATGGGCGCTTCCATTTTAAGTAACTTCTCTCTTTCTTCCTGGTTACATTTTATAAATTCTTTGAGATCAGGACTTGGGTCTTCTGTTTGGTTTTGGAATCGTTACTCTTTTTTACCAAGGCATATATTAAGAGTTGACTCAATATCAACATAAAAGCGATAGGAGGAATCCACTAATAAATGGTTAACTCTATCTTAGCAAAGATCAAAGGAAGTGCAGACAGAGAGATTTTCAGTTTACTCTAATTCACTTATTATTGTGCATCATGCAAGGTTTCACTACTGGGATATAAAGTTTAAGATTTTTGCACAAAGAAAGTATAAGAAAAAAAGTCAAATATTTTTCTGCTTCAGAAAACACAATGGATGGCATTTTTCTTATTTGAAGACGTTGTTATTTCATAAAATTGAATTTATTTGGGTGATATTATTAAAGCTGTTTCAGTCCTTTATGTGTCTTTAATAACTAAAGAAGATCATTCTTTATCCTTGCAATCTATAATCACCAAATTAGGAGCTAGATGTTATGAACTGAATCCATATACCATATTTCATATCTTAGGACTTCAACTCTAAATATCAGTAATGTTATAATAACATAAATTATGCCCACCTAGGTAAGTGTATGGACTTTCCACCCCCATTTCTAAAACATTTGTTGCCATAGTTTCTAACTAGTCAGTCATGATAACTATTTTTTAGTTAGCTTAATGTCATTCTCTGTTCATTAAAAAAACATTCATGCAATGTTAACAAATAAATTTGTACTTGAAATTTACTATAAACTCCTTAAAGTCAGAGATTATTTCTTTACAGTGCAATGCTTGATAATTTTTACTGTTTGGGAGCTTGTTTAAAATTTTGGTAAGATGTCAATCATAATGCTAGCTAATATGTAAAGCAAGTATATTCATAGCTTAATTGTTTGAATTTATGAAATATATAAGAGTACTCTGGCAGTATTTATTTATTCTTATTTAATATCAGATTTTCCTGAGTATGAGTGATTTGTAGAGTCTATTTTTGCTCTTACCTTTTGTAATACTTAAGCAATCAGACATGACAGAGTGTGCAATTATTCGGGGGTAGGGAGCCCTGCTAGTAAAGGTTTTGTTTTGCCAATGCTTTCAATCATGATAGACGTGCAATTATTACTCAGCTGAGTCTTGAAACCATCAAAACAGTCAGTTATTTATAAAAAACAACTATGTGATTATACTGAATACCATTGATTGTACACTTAGGTTGGATTTATGCCTTATTAATATGTATCAATAAAATTGATTTGTTAAAGAAAAAGAAAGAATGTACACACATACATTTCCAAATTAAACTGCTGAGACATTTTTATTCCAACTTAACATTTTGTATTTCTTAGCAATTTCGTTCGTGCTCATTGTAGGATAGATTTCTTAGACTATCCTACAGATGAGTGTGTTCATTATTTACATGCTTACATTCCCCACTTATTAAAAAATGGCACGCTTTATTTGTGATTTATTGAATATTCAATATGAAACTCCCTAAGTTATTGCATTTATTATTTTGTTTGTTTATAATTAATTTGATGAACATAGAAAATCAAAATCAGGAATAATTTTTGCTGTATAACTGGCCCCAAAATAGCTGAATGTGTGGTGCTCAATTGTACTTTGGACTGTGTAAATACAAATTTAGAATGAGTCTATTTGGAACACACTAGACTGTGAAACAGTAAATATCTTATTCACTTAAACCTAATAATATCATAAAAAGGTAAGCTCCTTATGTTTCTGAATGGCTAGTAGTACACGAAATGCTTTAGTCTCACATAGCTTGGCTAATTTCATCATTCCATTTTCATCAAGGTTATAAGAAAATTAAAACAATTACCTCTGTACTCTTTTGGCTAGCTAGCATGTTAATTTTAACCTCTTCTATATTTAAACTCTCACTGAGGTTATTACTCAATAACTGTACCAACTACATTCAGGGACTTATTAGAATACACTATAAATATATACATCAGAAAATCATTGACTCAAGCTATATTTTTACTTTCTTTAAATTTAACTCCTTTGGTCCATAAACCTATATTCAGGATTGCCACATAATATCATGGAAAGCTCAATATTGTGTGTAATCAAATAATTCTGCCTTGAATTATTTGAGAAAAAATTTTGATGAGACTATAAAGATACCCCTTTCCTTGAACATATCTTCTCCACTATCACCCTTGGATTTTGGATTTTCTATCTGTCCCAGGAACACATCACACCCAGTTCCATCTCTAGGTCTTTGTACCTGCTGTTCAATTCCCTGAATGCTTTACCAAAGGCTGTCCCCTTCTTATCACTCAGATCTGAACCTAAATGTTATCTATGCAGACAGATTTTCCCAGACAACATCAATTTCACTAAACTAGCCCCACTACCCCATGTCTTTCTATCCCATTATCCTGTTTTATTTTCTTTGTGGCTCTTACCTCTTTCTTAAATCATCAATGTACATATTTATGAGTCAACTGTCATGTATACCACAATAGAAATAACAAAAAACATCATCAACATCAACATTAAGAGCAACTCACTTTTACTGAGCACTTACTATAGTAATAGCCAGGGATTATTCAAAGGGCTTTACACATATTAGCATATTTCATCTTCATAGTAACTCTATAGACTCAGTAGTATTATAACCCTCATTTTATAAAAATGCTCCACTACACCCCAATTCCCACAATGATCTCTCCAAAGTTGCCTCAATATCCTACACTGTCTTCTGCATTAATATGGATTCACTACTAATACCTACACTGAGAACCACCACCCTCTGTATTTCAAAAATAAAAAAAGTGAAATATGTACCTCAAAAAAAGGTATAAAAACGCATTTTTGAAACGTAATATTTTAAGCACGCTACCATTTTTAAATACATACACATCAAATTTTTAAATACACATCAAATTTTCTAATGAATAAAGTAATAATTATGGGGAATTGCCTAAAAATAGAGAATCCATATTACATTTTTGAAATATTCTTCGGAGTAAACTCAATTGTTAAATACCTTGTCTACAACATTTTTGAGGCCTTTCTTTTTTTTTTTTGAGGTACCAGTGTAGGGGATTGAACTCGAGACCTCATATATGGGAACTGGTGCTCAACCACTGCACTGAACCACATCAGCTCCCCTGAGTTGCTTGTTTGTTTTTGTTTGCTTGTTGTTGTTGTTGTTATTGTTGTTGTTGGTTTTGGTTTTAGGAGGCACCAGGAACTGAACCTGGGACCTTCCATGTGGGAAGCAGGCACTTAACCACTTGAGCCATATCCACTCCTCTGTGGCCTCTTCTTATGTCCCTCCAGAACCCTCACATAATTTACTTATACTGAATGTGTTTAATGACAGAGATAGTTAAAAGAAAATTCTAAAAATAGAAAATTAAATGAAATCAATTTTATTTATTTATTTATTTATTTATTTATTACATATCCCCCCCTTTCTGCTTGTTCTTGCTGTGTTCAGTTTTGCGTTCCTCTGTGTCTGCTCGTCTCCCACCACTGTGGCAACCCACCGAGTCAGCTCACCGCGCGGCGGCCTGCCTGACCGTGGTGGCCTGCCCTGCTCGTGGGGGCTTGCCCTGCCTGTGGCAGCTTGCTCTGCCCGCGGCAACCTGCCCTGCCTATGGCGGCTTGCCTTCTCAAGGTGGTCTGCCCGCTCGAGGAGGCCCCGGGAACAGAACCCGGGACCTCCCATGTGGTACACTGGTGCCCTACCAATGAAGCAGCCAGCCCCCTAAATCAAATTAAAATATAAAATAGAATATTTATATTTCTTTTTCTACTTCCAATCTGGTTTCTGTACTTCTCAATCCAAGAAAATGCTCTTGTCAAGGTCACTGCTGATCTTATCTGTATATTCTCATAGAAAATGGATATTTTTCTGTTTCTCCTCTCTCACCTTCTCATACATCTCCTGTCCTAGCTTTCTGCCTACTTCACAAACACCTCCTTCTCAGTCTTTTTAAATTTGGCTCTGCTATCTAAGTTATAAATGTGATAAAAGTAGTGGTACATTTGTAAACAAATAATTATAGCCTTATCTTGTGGCCAAAAAAAAGCATATAATTGGCTTATATGCTTTAGAAAAGCCAATTCAAAGAATGACCTTTTATTTTCAATAATTTCAATAATTTACCATTTCCCATTTCTGCTACAATTATCAGATACTTTGTTCTTTGCTTCTGGCCCCTCTTTTTCCCCACATTATTTCAAAAAGTGATTTCTTAAAGTTAATCTGTATTTTACATTCAAATATTAGAACCTTTGCCCCTAATATGAAGATCTTTGAAAGCTTACAAAACAGTCAATACTAGACAAGTATAAAATATTTTACTTATTTTCACACTCCAGATAACAAAGGACTATATGTCTAAATGTAAAAATAAGTGCATTCAGTATAAGTGCATTCTGAGACAATATAAGAAGTTATATAAATGTATTAAACATATATCCAAACTATCCTAAGTTACATTATTCAGAAAGATAATAGCTGGAGGGGTGGTGGAAAAATTATGTTCTGGTTAAATAAGTTTGGTATATATCATTTACTGTAACAATGTCTGAGAGGATTGCAATATTAAAAGCTCTGAGAAAATGCATATAAAGAAACTGGTTTAATTTTGTTTATTATATATTTCCAAAACTGATTTGAGTGATGGCACTTTATATTTCTATCATCTATCTATCTATCTATCTATCTATCTATCTATCTATCCATCCATCCATCCATCTATTCATCCATCCATCTTTATTTTTGAGGCAATTCTATTTACATTCCTTGGATCATTATTTGGTGATATACCATTTGTAAACTATTATTATAGAAAAATATTTAGATAAAATCAGAAGCATTTCTTATATCAATCATATTTCATTATTTTATTACTATTATCATCATTATCAGTTCACTATCAGTGATTTTACTTAATTGAAGAAGGAAGGGAAATAGAATAATTTTCTCAAATTATCCTTCTTCAAGTCCATCTCTAATTTTTGAGTCAAATCTGAAGGAGAAAAGACCAGGGAAATAAATAGTTTGGCAAAGCTCCATATGTAAGTCTGATTTTGATATAGCTCTTCCTTTTCTGGTTTTGTCTTTCTCCCTCAACCATTTACCTATATAATTACCCCAATTTTTCACTTCACTTTTTTTTTTGTAAAAAGAGCATATTAATTTCTCAAGACCACATCTGACAGACATCGCCACAAACTGTGCAAGTATCCATTACCTTGAAATGTTCAAGTAAGCCCTGTGTTTTTTTCCAATTTTAGATAAATAGTGAAGTAGAACTACAGGAATATGGGTACACTTGTTTTCAAGAATTAATAATGTTTCTCAAACCACACATATATATTGAATATTTTCCCTTCAAAAATTCAAGCATATTTACACAAGCATATTTACACAATTATATTTAAATCCCTTAAACCAATATTCCAATATGAGGGAACACTGTATTAAATTAAGGAAAAGTTAAATTTACCAGTGAGACTGTTTTCACATTAGTGAGTGGCATGATCTATTTAAAACTAACTGGATCTGGCATGAGTCTTTTAGGATTGATGAAATTTTTTGACTATACTGACCAAATTTGTTGTTAAGACATTCAACTTCAAGTTGGAGTTGGCTTTTGCTATACACATATATATCCAATGTTCACTCCTCTGGCCCCCAGTAAGAGTCTTACATTAATTTGGGAAGGATTTGTCCACTTGATCAATTGCTATTTATTCATTTAATTTGACTTCCACAGTCCCTCACATGGAAATGGAATCCAAATTTACAAGACCAATCTTAGTCTCAGGTCAAAACAAATCATAACCACCTATTCATCTATTCATCCATTCCTCAAAAATCCATTGGATACACAACCCTTTGCTCACGTAGGAGAGGAAACTAGGTAGGAGAGAAGAGAAGATCTTTCCTAAGTTTTATGAAACAGACATGTTTACTCCCCTCCATGGGTTTGTAGTCTAGTGAATCTCCCCTTTATATGCATTTTAAGTGACATCACTTCTACCTATAGACTAAATCTAAATGACTTTATAGCTTTCCTTTAAAAGTAACAACCCATCTCTATATTTATAAACTAAAAGAAATGCACAGAATCTGATAAAATTAGACCGCTTAGTAAAAAGAGAACTTTTTATGAAGGAGAATTACTGGTACAATGCCAAAATATAACCACTCATCCTATGTTGATAGAGCGTGCATATGCTAAAGACATAAGCATACTTTGTATACAAATTAAAAACCATCGTCCTGTTCATAATTCTACTACTGATTTATCCAAATGTTGTTTAGAAGCAATTATCCCTGCTAGTACATCATACCATGAAAACAGTTCATATTGATTGGAAATATTTTGACACAGTAAATATGTTTTCTACTCATTAGGAGAAAAGGAACAACTACTATGATACCATCAAAGTAGATGTGAATATCAGCTTTCAACCTCTAGCCAGTAAACTTAACTTTGAACACCAACATTTAAAACTGTCATATGAGCAGATAGTTCTGTAAAGCAGACTAATCTTTCAGGAAATCCAAGATGGTTTTGTTTATATTTCCACTAAGCTTTTCTTTCCAGAGAGGACAGTCATAGGTACAAATAGATTTGCTGAGAAGATCTGCATGCACTCAGCATCACGGATCTCCAAAGTCTGTAGTCTGTTGGGGGCAGAGGTGAATTACCTGGTTTATGGGGGCTCAGATAGAGGTCACTGCTTGGATTGAAATTCTGACTTGCCTGTAGTTTATTTTGTGTAAATGTGGAAGTAGCAGCTTCTGAATCCCTGTAGTGAAGCAAACCTTATCCTCTGTTTGAAGCTGGATTTACCCCGAGTTTCCATGATGAGATCTTAAAATCAGAATTCTTTTCTTGGAAGATATAAATATGAAGAGATTTATCTTGTGGCTCCACTCTGTGAATCGTCACAGGACTATTAATATGTCAGAGCATATTTGGGGTACAGTGGGCAGGCTTATTTTGAAAATACGCAAATTGACACATGAATCAGTTATTTCTCGTGAAATAAATTACCCAATAACAGTGTTTCTAAATAATCCAGAATTTCAAGGGTTGAAAAAAGGAATATGCTTCTGTAGATATAGAGCAAGTAGGAAATTATTTTAATGTTAATGCTATCAATGCAGCAGCAAATTTGGAACAAGGAAATACAGTTGGCACATTTTCTTGAGAGCAATATTTTGTGCCAACTTTACCCTTTATGGCCAGCGAGGGGGAAAAATCTGGGTAACAGTTTAATTTCCTTGCCAGTTTCAAAATGTCCAACATAGCAAAGAACTAGCCAAGTTTCAAATACCCCTGGAGAGATCGTTGTCTTGAGGCAGGATGAGCACATTTAATACAGCTGGATGTTTTTATGTCACTGAAGAGCACATTTCAGAACAGAATTCTCCAGGTCTCAAAGTTGGCAATTCATAAAGGTGAGTAAATTGCGAAAAACACACTTTCAAACAGGAGGGGATAATGAAATGAAGTTGCATACTCAGAGGATTTTTTCTTTACCTACAAGTAATTCCAAATAGATCATTTGTTGGCCTTAGGAAGGAGGTAGGGAAACATAATTGTTTTACTTTTTAACTTAAATGGGGACATTGAGTCATTGATTATTTACTCTCTCTTCAGAATCGCCATTGTAGAATACATATGCTGGTATTATGTGAGTAGTTTGCAATAATGGAAAATACATTTGGCTTTATTACAGGAGGAGGTATTCAAAGGTAATAAAACTTGCTGTCAAACTGGGGTTGGCTCTGCAGAAAATGATTTCAAAATGTCCTTTATTTTTAAAAGAAGTTTCCCTTTCTATGTAACTATTATAGACAGGATGATTATGGAAGTAATAAGCTAATGGCCCTCAGTTTTAGTTGAGCAAATATGAACTATTGGTAGATTTTAAGTAAGGAAAAGCTGGATTAGATCATAAAATCTAAAGACATCATAGCAATATTTCAATCATATGTAAAATTTAGAGTGGTTTATCTGTACAACATAGAGTTTTCAGATGAGTTTATTTGAAGTCTAGATAAAGGATTAGAGCTTCCTTTCCTCATCTGTCCCTTTAAAACACAGAATACCTTTTCCTCAGGTTTTTTTTTTTTTTTCCCCACTTGGAGGGGACCAAAGAAGACACTGCCATGAAGAATTCAAAAGCATTAGCTCTAGTTTTCAGCTATCTTGACGGGGCACTGAAGGTGGTTGATTGACTTACAGACTTCACCCATTTATTTATTTATTCATTTCTCAGCAAATGATTATAGAATGCCTACCATGTTCCAAGAAGTTTTCTGAGTCATAAGGATAAACAGTAGTGGTAAAGAAGACAGAGAAGTCCCCTGCCTTTATGGCATTTATATTCTTGAGTCGAAGCAGACACTAAACAAATACATAAATAGATAATTTTAGGCATCACGAATAAGAAAAAATAAACTAAGGTAGAGGATAAGGGATAGATGACCAGGGTGGGGAAGGTGGCTATTTTATATTCAGTGTAGTGCTGAAGTTGGCCTGTATGTCTCAAGAGAGTTGATTGTGAAATATTCATGGATTTTGCAATCAGGTTTTCAAACCACTCTTTGCTTGAAATCTGCCATGATGGGCATATGTATACTATGGAAATTGGCAAAGGATACAAATCAGGGCTTTCCTCCACCCTCCGCCTTCATCGAGATCCAGTTTACTGGCACACCTATGGACCTGGTGAGCCAGGAAAGCTCCTCTGAAGAGATGATTTTGAACAGAAACTTGAACCTACTGAAGAAGTAAGCCATGTGATGGTTACGGGGATGGACATTCTCGACAAAGGAAAACTGCGTGTACAGAGGTCCTAAAAAAAGAATGAACTTTAAAAGTGGGTGATATGGAAAGAAAGAGGTAGGAAGTGTTTGGAAAGTTAGGAGAGGCTAGGTGAGGTAGGCCCTTGTGGGCTAGAATAAAGAATCTAGATTTTATTCTAATTATAACAACCATAGAGAAGATTTTTAGTAGGGAAGAAGCATGATATGTTTTAATTATTTTAAGGATCATTCTAACTGCTCCATAGAAAATGGGTGGTAAGGGATCAAGACTAAGTAGGGAGATGAGTTTGGATGTTATTGTAGTATTCCCTGTAAAAGATGATGGTGCATTGAGCTAGTATTATAGCTGTGGATATGGCCAGAAGAAATTGGATCTGGGATATATTTTGGAAGCAGAATCTGTGGAGCATAGTTGATTATTTATATGAGCATAGAAGAAATCAGGGATAACTTCTATGTTTTTGCTTTTAGCAACTGGGTGAATAGTGTTAACATTTTCTGAGATGAAATGACTGGGGGACGGACAGGTTTGAAAAGTTGAGTCCTGGGAATGAACATCTTGTTTTGTATATAGAATATCATATTAGGTTTAAAACCAAAGAAGACTATGCATAATTCCTTATTTGAAGTGTCCTGCTATTGTTTGTAATTTGAGTAACCTGATTAATGGATGAGACTGATAAGCAAGCTTTCTGTCAACATAGGATCTGGTTCTATTTATATTCACCTTTTGCCTTGAGGCAGGACTAGACAGTACCGAAAAAGTGACTAGGGAGTTACTGAATTCTACAGAATTGAGTGTGATTGCCTATTATAATTACCACATGATAATTTAGAAAACCTTTTCTTTGATTTCTCAATTATAGAATTTTATAAAATTATGCTGAGTATTCTATTCATTTGGAAACTTCATTGAATTACAAAGAAAGATCACAAAATCCAATCTTTCAAGTACTAAAGACACTTAAAGAGATTCTTTGTAAAATTTACTTGAGATATATATACATATAATAACTAATACTTAAGAGTTCATATATTTTAACTATGTTTACAGATGAAGATTAATTGTCTGAAAAGTTCCACAGAGACAGATTCTCTTGAAGAACAGGTAACAGATAAATTCCATTATTCTCAGAAAGATGAGATTTTCATCTAAAATATGCCAATATACTGAAATGCATATACCACATTTAAGTCTATGTTTTAGTTTTCACAAACACTGCATTTATGCAATAATACCATATTGTAGTCAATGTCCAATATCTGAAACTGAAGCTAATAATAAATACTTATAATAAGCAGTTGTTAAGAAGTTATTAAGAAATAACTCACATTTCTTATTAGATCCTTCATTATTGTCAAACATTGATTGTTTAAATGCATGTTGCCTTCCATGGAGTAAATATTATAATATTATTACATTTTTACTTACCATCTTCTCAATAACTGAATTAAATTGTTCTGAAATTTGCATTTGATGTTTAGGAAATATGCATAATTTTCCTGCATTGTTAACTTACTTTATCAAGAAATACATATTGTCAGTACTTTATACCTGTTATTTATTTCTGATTAAAAAGTGGAAATGATACTACCAGTCATTAAAAAAAAAATAGCAGATGTATCTTTTGCTCAGTGGCAGGTTTGAGAAAAGTGAATACAGATAGAAAAAGGTTAGCTTCAATAGATATGAATCACCTCAGGAATAGAAGGGTCTGCTTCCTTCCCTGTACAACCTGTCTGTCATACATCATCTACAGGTAACACGGCTAAATACATTAGCTACTCAAAATACTACCTTAAAGAAGAGCTTTGTTTGAAGAAAAAAGGCTGAGATGCATGACAAAATCCAGTCCAAAATGATGCAAAGGGAAAAACTCAAACCTCACCCCAAGATTAAGGGAAAAAAAAATCAAACTCAAATCATTACAAATGGGTTGTAGGGGGCTGGCTGTAGCCCAGTGGATAGGGCACCGGTTCACCACATGGGAGGCCCCGGGTTTGGTTCCTGGGGACCTCTCTGAGCAGGCAGACCGCCTTGAGAGGGCAAGCTGACGTGGATGGGGCAGAGCCGCCGTGGGCAGGGCAAAAAGCTGCCACGGGCAGGGCAAAGCCGCCATGGGCAGGGCAAGTCGCCCACAAACAGAGCAGAGCTGCCTGCGAGCAGAGGAGAGCCGTCTGCGAGCGGGGCAAGCCTCCTGCGCGGTGAGCTGACTCAGCACATCGCCGCAATGGGGGGAGACAAAGCAGACACAGAAGAACGCAAAAATGAACACAGCAAGAACAAGCAGAAAGGGGGGGATATGTAACAAAAAAACAAACAAACAAAACAACAAAAAACACACAAATGGGTTGTAAAGATCCAAGGCATCGTTCCTCTTTTACCCACTTTGTTATTGGGGGAAAATGGATATTTGTGTGCGTTTTATTGATTTCATATGCATGTCTAACATCTAAAATGACTTCTACTCTCACATGATTGAAACGTGGGAGTTGTAGTTTGAGATTCTGGGGAAATATGAACATTGAAACCGATCGTGTGCCGTATCACAGCCATCGCCAGGTGGGGTGAGGTCACGGCCTCCATGATTGGAGATAAATTATGTGAACTCACTTCTCCAAAGTCACTGAAGCTCCTTTTCAGGAACTTGATCCTCAAGATTGTGACAACCAGAGGGAGCAGTTCACCTGTAAGCATAAGGATGCTGCCTCAGGGCAAACGTGATACCGTATATAACCAACTTCCCATTAGAAAATGGGTCTCCTGATCGCATCCAGGGAATAGCGTCTCTCTTCTTTCAAAATAACAGTCAGTGTGAAAATATATTTGTGATCATAGGAAAATGTTTGGATTCCCCTTATTCTCCAGCTTGACTAGTATTACAAGGCATTAAAAGGAAAGTATAAAACAGACTGCTGTACCCATCAGTCACTCATTCCTCATGTGTAAAATGGGGAGAAAAGAATTACAAATGGAATTATATGAAATTATAGACTTTTCATGAAGATTAACTGTGATATTACATACAGAGTCCTAAGCTGCAAACATCCTTAATATGATCATTTGTTTTTTTCCTGAAATAGAGTCAAGTGATGATTTTTGGTCTTTGAATATGAAGGGACAGATTTTTGCCTTTGGGGAAATGAATATTTCAATTTCAGTTGAAGGAAAATACACTTTAAAGAAAATTCTATTTCCTTTCGTTAATAGCTACCGATGTAGTGTGTATAGTGTGCCAGTCACATTAAATCATCATAAGAAACCTATAAATAAATACCTATTTTTAATCCACATTTTATAGATCAGGAAACTGAGGCAAAGAGGGTAACCTGTAAGCAGTGAAGGCAGGATTCAAATGCAAGCCTGTTGGCCCCAGAGCACATACTTAAACCACACACACAGTTTC
>PVKH010009394.1:0-18854 GCA_004027955.1 Chaetophractus vellerosus
ACAATGACTTCTTTCTTTTTTGTTTTTCTGTGAATTTCTTTGTTTCACCTTCATCTTTTAAAGATAGCTTTGCTGGATATAAGATTCTTGGTTGACAGGTTTATTCTTTCAGCACTTTGAATTTGTCACTCCACCACCTTCTCGCCTCCATTGAATCTGATGAGTAGCCATCTGTTAATTGAATTGGGTTTTCTTCGCATGTGACAATTTTTCTCTTGCTGCTTTTAGGAGCTGGTGGCAGAGACAGTTACCTGCTTCTCTTGGAGTAACTCCTATCCTTTATGAGCAGGGCACTGGGCAAGAGCCTCTGGTCTTCTCAGCTTTCCTTTCCCAACATGGAATCTCTGCCTAATGAGTGAACTGGGGCAAGGGTGACCAGGACCCAGTATTCTTGGATATCTGGACCTAGAGTAGAGTCTATGCTCTAAGAATTGGGGCTGGGTGAAGAAATGTAGTCTTAATCTTTTTGTCCACACTTACCTGGAATTTAGCCTCTGCAACAAAAAGTGGAGGGGTGGGGGTGGGAGATAAGAAATGCTGCTGGATTGTCCCTCCCAGGGAAATATCATGATCCTTAACTGGGAGCTGGTGGAAAGGGAGTCCTGTGTTCTTGGCTTTCTTGGTTTTCCAGGCTGATGTGATGCACACCGCACAATGGATTAGATTAAAAACAAGTTTTTATTATCTCACAGTTTCCGAAGCTACAAGTCCAAAAGCAAAACCTCAGTGAGGCTATGCTTTCTCTTCAGACTCTGTGGCATTCTGGTGCTGGCTGCTAGCAATCTTTGGGGTTCCTTGAATTGTATGTCTGCCACCAGTCACAAAGTGGTCTCTCTCCCTCCCTCTCTCTCCTCCTTCTCTTCCTATTTCCACTGACTCCTGGCTTCTTCCTGTGTGACCTTCTCCAACTTCCGGTTTCTGGTTTCTTCTCTTTATAAAGCCTTGAGTAATTAGGATTAAGACCCACCCTCATTCAGTTGGGCCACACCCTAACTAAAAAGATTGTCAAGAGGTCCATTACAACAGGCTCACACTCACAGGAACACAGTTTAAGATTAAGAACATGCTTCTGTTGAGGTACATGATTCAATCTACCAAACTGGCTTTACCCACCCAGGGTGGAGTTTCTGTCTCTCTGACATGGGGTGGAGGGACCAGGGCCTCAAATGCCACATACTCTCACTGTTCTTACTGAGTGTGATAGTTTGAAATTATTTTTGTGAATCCCAAAAAGAGAAAGATTATGTTGTAAACTAATCTATTCTTCTGGGTGTGATACCCTTTGATTGTATTAGATTCAACTGAAATGTCTTTGATTAAATTACCAGTTAAGAGTAGGGTTTTGATTCAACCATGTCAGTAAGATGTGACTCAGTTTGAGTTCATGCCACCTTGGAGGGTATGTATAAACAGATACTCAAGAAGACACACAGAAAAGGAGAGAACTTTGTCATTTTTAATCCTATGGTCCCAGGGAGAGATGAGCGTTTGCCTGATAGTTTTCAGCTGAGATTGGGAAGAAGTTGGCTGTAGGAAGCACTGAGAGACAAACCCTAACCAGGAAAGAGAGGACTGGAAGCCAAGAGGGAAAGAAGAAACCAGGGAGAGATCAGTGACCATCTTGCTTCAACATGTGGCAACTGACTTTGGTGAAAAAGCAACCTTGAGTTGGACTCTTTAGGACCTTTTAACTGTAAGCTTTTACCCCAAATAAATGCTTTATAAAAACCAACAGATTTCTGGTACTTTGCATCAGCACACCACTGGCAGACTATTACACTGAGTTTTGCTAGATTTTCTTGAATAAATGTTTCTTCATTTTCCATATGCCTTTTAAACAATATCCAGAGAATTTAAATGTTTGTTTCTTTATTTTTTTTTTAATCACTTATGGTTGTTTTTCTGGGAAGCAGTTCCATGGAACTCTTTACTTCACCATTCAGGTAGTGGCTCTCCTCTGCTTGCATTGATATGTGTTCTCCAAAAGCAATCCATTTATCTATTTTGATGCCTTATTCAGTTTTACTCAGTTTTTGCATTATTATGATTTATCTGTACTGTTGCATGTCACTGTCATCCATTCATATTGATATTCCATTGTGTAAATATATGAAAGTCTCTCCACCCACTCTCCTGTTAATGGTGATTAGTATGTTTATAGGTTTTTGCTATTGTCAACATTGCTGTTTTATAATTCTCATACACAGACATCATAATTATTGTCTAATGTTCAATGATACACTTTTCACATTGTCCCATTTAGTGTGATAATGCTTACTCTAGTTTTTTTTTTAATAGATGTTTTTTATCAGGGTAAAAACATTACTTTCTATTACTTTAAAATTAGGCTTTATTATAAATGTGTATTAAATTTTATGCATTTATTGAAATGATAATACTATTTTCTTTTCTAATTTGTTAATGTGGTAAATTACTCTTTTAAATTTTCCAAAATCAAACTTTCATGTCTGGGATAAAATCAATTCAATCTTTTTTTTAATTATTAGGTTCAATTTGATAATATTTTGTTTTGAAATTTTTCAAGTGAAATTTACCTATGACATATAGATCAAAGTTGCTAACTCTGCTGTTTGGGTTTTGATATTCTTGTTAATTAGGTTGTTTTCTTGACCTATAAATCATGTAAAGAAGTGCATTGAAAACTCAATGATCATGGAAAAATTTTTGGTATTGTTGACACCAAAGAAAGCTGTGGCTTCTTCTAAATACTATGTGTGAAGAGTCAATTCATAGCAGTCCTTGACAGTTTCCATCTTCACTGAGGATTGAATTAGAGAGAAAAATAAGATGAATTCTCTACCTTCCCACCTGGGGATTACAAGAACTCTGAAATGGTGTGAGGATCTCAGTGAGCTATTTTAAATATATAATATATTAACTATAAAACCACAGAGACTAACCAAAATACCTAGTTCTTTCCATTTTTGCTAGACTTCTAACAACTCAGGCTTATGACAATGGTTTAATCTTTCTGTTCATAAACTGGTAGCATCGGTGCCATGTTCTTTTTTTTTTAAAGCAAAGCCCAATATAATTATTATGGTAAAAAAAAATAAGATGTGAAACAAGATATTGCATAGACTCAAAATAACACTCCAGAAGATATTTATTATTTACAAATGTGAAAATTAAAACTTTACAGTGGAGAAACATAGAAGACACACTTTAAGTTATCAAGGTTAACGTGAGATATTAACATGGTATAATTGCAAATAGCAATACTGGTTAAGGTACAACAACAATTTTGTGGTATTTTTGAAAAAAATGTCCATAACCTAATTAGGAGGTTTTGCATAAAAATAGGTTTATGGGCTCTCTTGTTTTATTTTTAAGTAAACGTATCAAGGTATAGCGTACAGAAGGGAAAGAGAATGAATACAGTTGGGTAAAGTTCCACATTATCTAACTGTAGCCTGGACCAGGATGAGAAACATGTCCAGCTCCCCAGAAGCCCACCTTGTGCCCTCCTATCCAATGGCTCCTCCTCCCCAAGGGTAACCATTGCCCTAGCTACTATCAGAGATTAGTTTAGTCTCTTCTTGTGTCTGTTTTCACTAATATTATGTCTGTGAGATTCATCCATGCTGTTGTAGGTAGCAGTAATGTGTTTTGTCTTTGCAATGTAGAATTCCATTGTATTAATATGTACCAAACTATATTTAACCATTCTACTGTTGATAGACATTTGGGTTGTTTCCAATTTCTTGTTATTATAAGAAATTCTACTATACATATTCTTGTACATGTCTTTTGGTGCAAATATGTATGTATATCTGGAATGGAATTGCTCTGCCATAGATTAGGTATATATTCCTCTTCAGCAGACGTTCCCAAGGTTCAAAAGTAGTTTCACAAACTTAAATTCACATTAGGAGTCTATCAGAACTCAATTTTATTTCATTTTTACCAATTGGTGGTGTTTTATATTATATACATATCTTATATATTATGTTTTATTATATTATATGATAATTATGATATAATATATATAACATTTAGTATATAATATATGGAATTATAATTTACATTTTCTTGGAAACCAATATGGTTGTGTTCCTTTTCATATATTTATTAACCAGATAGTAGTCCATAGTTGGGATATGAGACAGTTATCTAATAAATAAAAATAGATAAACATACATGTATAAACAAATTAATTGAATAAGAAATTAAATTCAAACTTAGATAAATATATGTATTTGTGTTGGCATCCCTCTCTGACCTAGAGAACTGGGATATCTATCTTTCTGGGACTTTGAGTACTTTCCCCTTACCTATACTCAGTCCTGAGTTTACTAGTTTCCTCCTAGTTGAGAAACTCAGGCAAATGCCCTGAGCCCAGAGTCCCACAGTGCTGCCAGCTGCCTCACAGGCAGACAGATAAATAGATGAGACTGAAGTCACATCCCAACTGTGGCGCCATCTGATCCCACATTATTATCTAATTCTGGGTTAATTTTAGTGCATGACTTTTTAATTATAATTATTATTGTCCTAATTATTTCCTGGAGAGTCAAACTCTTTACTGCTCAAGTTCTATAAAGAAATTACATTCATGAAAAATTGTCACATTTGTAAATGAATGAATTTTAACTTAATATATATGAATTATAATTGGATATATTTTTTCCAAGGGACCTATGCCAAATATCTGTTTTTCAGAAACATTGTGTTTTAGTTTCCTGGATGCTAAGATGGATATCATACAATGGGTTGGTTTAACAATAGGAACTTATTGGCTCAAGGTTTCAGAGGCTAAAGCCTTGCTCCCTCCCAGGATCTTTATCTTCTGGCTGGCTGGAAAACATTGGCATTCCTTGGCTTTTCTGTCACGTGGCAATGCACATAGCAGTATCTTCTCCTTTCTCTCCGGGTTCTGTTGACTTCCATTTTCTGGCTACTCCCCTGGTTTCTCTTTCCTTCTGATTTTCACTGTCCTTATAAAGGACTCCAGTAATCCAGTTTAAAACCCAACCTGGATCAGTTGAGTCACACCTTATTTGAGGTAACATCTTCAAGAGATCTTACTTACAATGGGTCCATATCCACCAGAATGCGGACCAAGACCAAGGATATGTCCAAACTGGGGCACACAATTCAATCCTCCACACATTGTATCATGGCTATCTCCTAATTTCTCCATCTCTCTCTTAATCATTTCCCACTCTATTTTCTAACTTTCTTCTCACAATCTTCCTCCCATGCTTCCTCCTGTTATCCTGTGATCTCACTCTTTCTCTCTCAGGATCTTCTCTGAGTTTTTGTACCCATCACCCTTCCCTCTGCCTGCATCTCTCCACCTTCTCATGCTGTTTACCAGCATTCTCCTAGACTTACTTGCTTCCCTTCTCACCTCTTTCCAAACTCTTTGAGATCCTTTCATGCCCCCAAATCACACATTTTCAGACATTCCCACTTTTCATTCAAACCTGAGTATAGCTCCCATTTCACAATTTGCCAACACTAAAACCTTGGGATTACATTGTAACCTCAGAAGTTTTTCCTCAAGCCTCAGTTTCTTTATGCATAAAATGGGAATAAAAACACCTACCTTGTATTATTGTTCTGTGCATTACAGATAATTCATATTAATAACAATAGCTACAAACGCTTATTGAACAGTTGTGATATTCTAGCACTGTAAAAAGCCCTTAACAGACTTCATCTCATTAATTCCTTGCAATGTTCTCATGAAGTCAGCACTATGATTATCTATATTTTACAGGTGAGGAAACTGAGGCACAGAAAGATTAAGAGGCATGCAAAAAATAGAAGCAGAATTAAGTCTAAGCATCTGTGCTAGAACTCCCAATCATAACTGTTCACTCTGCAGCACAATAAAATTTCTCCTTCCCCCTCACAGGATCTGCACATGAGCCTACAGTTACTAAGGACTAACCAAATGCCTTTAACAGATAAACAGTTGTGAAGTCCTTTTTAAGTGCTTAATAATAAATACCAGACATGCATTCTCTCTCTCAATAGTTAGAGCATCCTTTTGAAGAATTTAATTTCATTACTCCCAGTTTACAGATGATAAGACAGTCTAATAGAAATCATAAAACTTGCCCCAGGTCCCCAAGGTAAGTGAAAGAGCCAGGATGTGAACCCAGACCTGTTGCTTCTACATTCCATGATCTGAAACTCTGGTATTCTAGTATGGCAGCTTGTTTCCAAGATGGTGCCATCAAGCCCTTCCTCACTCAGTACATGCATGCCATTGTTTTTTGAGAGATGAGATTTCTTCCCTTCTCCTTGAATCTGGGCTGATTGCAGTGACTTGTCTGATCAACACAATGTGGTGAAGATGATGTTCTTGGAATCCTGGGGCTAGGTTATAAGAAGCTCTGCAGATTCCACCTGAGCTCCTTGGAATATTCAGCTTTGGAACAAGCAGCTACCATGTAAGGCCAACTATCCTGCTGGAAAGACAATGGGAGAGGCCTTGAGACTACCTGAAGATGGTGATGGGCCAGCCAAGTCTCCCCTTCCAGCCATTCCCTCCAAAGTAACAGGCATGTTCATGAAGCCATCTTGGACCACCCACACTAGCCCAGCCCAGGTGAATACCACCAAGTGATCCCAGTAGATGCTACATGGAACAGAAGAATCACCTGGCTAAGCCTGCCTGAATTCCTGACCCACTACAGCATGAGATGTTATTTTAAGCCCTAGGATTGAGTAATTTGCTACTCTGCAACAGACAAACAGAACAACAGATTACGTTGCTATATAAACTGGAGTTCTGATTTCCCCTGGAATCCTCAGGAGCAAAAAATAGGATAAAAAGAACTGTCATGAAATGACAACATAGCCCCCTGAGAGGTCAAGGGCAAAGCTGTGGGATACCACCACCATTATTCCTACAGAACACCCCTGTTCAATTCTCTCAGAACCTCTGAAACAGCCACACCCCAAGTCACCATCCAACCATCCCAAAGGAGAAGACCCTATTTGCTATTCCCTGCAGACAATCCCAGTCCTCAAGCCCCTCACCTGCCTGGGACTCAGGCTCTATCAAGTGAGAATGTAAAATCTGAACAACCAGAAGCTCCTTTCTGCTCTTCGGTTCTTTGGGGATTTGATGCATTGATAGAATAGCCCAGCCCCCTTCGGGTTGTCCTTAGAAGTGGGTCAGGGTCAGGGTTGACCTTGGGATAAAAATTAGGGGATGATGGCAGGCCCTGAGCCTCCTTCGAGGATGCCAGGATGGGATTGACATTGACAGAGTCTAACCAACTCCTGGGATAGGGATATTGAGTCCCATTGTCCATCAAGCTGGTTCTTTGGTTACATTGGTCACCAGCCAGCTCCCAGTCTGGGCCCCTCTGAAATGCTTGACCTGAGGCACATACCTGGCCCAGAATGCTCAGTCTCCCAGAAACCCCAAATCCAATCATAGTTTGGGGTACTTTGTGCCAGAAACTCTTCTACACATCCTCACATTGCAACCTGAGCTGAAGCCTTAGGAAATACATGAAATGTACAAGTGCCCCAAGGGCAGGTTTCTAGGCTGCCTTGCCCTCAGACGCTAGGACAGTGTCTTGCATGCCTCAGACACTCCATATTTGTTCATATGATCACTGCTGCCTGCTCTAACAGTACTGACATTTCTGTTTTACTGATGGGAGCTCTACTCTTAGTCTTTGAGTGGCTAGCTCACTTGACCTTATATCATAAGTGACACAGCTGGGAATTCAGTATAGTACTCTTGTGCCCATCTGATGTTCCTGCCCGTATACCACCTTGCTCAAACCTGGTCAATAGGCAGTCATCTTTGAATTTGGGCAGTGCTTCCTAGAAGATAGTGTGGTCATGCTGCCAAGTTGATGGAGGCACAGACAGGAGAAATCTGCTTCTCTCTAACTGACCCTATATTCTCAGTTTCCTCTGGACCATGTTTAAGTTGGAAAGTTCTCTCATGGAGAGAAGGACCAAGAGAGGACCACTGGGTAGGTGGAGCAGGTAGTGTATGAAATTGAGCCTTACTCAGTGCACATTTGAGAAGGAAGCTACTGACAGAGAGGTGTGCACACAACTTGCCCACTGTTCCAATGCAGTGGGAAACAGACCCTCCATAATATCTCAAGTAAAGATGAAGAGAGGCAAATTGCTGAAATCTCCCTCCCACAGACACCAGGCTCACTGCCAATGACTTCTAGGCGTCCAAAATGAAAAACTCTTATCACTGACCTAGCACAGCTTTCCTACTTGCTCCTTTCAAATTTCAAACACTCCATTAAAGAAAAACAAAACCAAAAACAATGACAAGAACATTTCTGGTTTCAAATCCCACCCCACACTTTCTTCTTAGGATTGTGCCGTGTACTCAACCAGCTTCCTGTCTGGGTCTCTCCTGGTAGGAAGCCAGTCACTGAACCCACGCTCTTCACTCTGCCAAATTCCAATAACCCCATTCTCTGAGGGTCCTGTTCCCACCCAGAGCTCTACACCATTCAATGGTTGAATTTGGAGAACAACAGTGGGGGAGGGAGGCTCTGACTTGGCAAGTTTAGAGCTTAAGTCTACAAATGTTCTTCATCTCAGTAAGATTTCAGTCATCAGATCTCTACATTCCCATTTCACCTAGTGTAAATCTCCTTTTCAGACCTACACCTAGAATTAACGGATCCTTTTGTCACCCTTCAATGTCACAAGAAAGTGAGATCGGGGTCATTTGGGCAAAAATTTCCAGGCCCAGGTAGTTGGAATGTGATTTGGGATAGGGAGGGACCTCCACATTGGCATGTCTCCTTAGACCCTCAAACTACTTGCCACATGTGACAGGGTCAGAATAGGCAACTGGATGCCTGTGCTTTGGGTTCATACTGCCCTCTTTCTATAATCTGTCTCTTACTAGCTCTCACTTCTCTGCTCATTTCAATAAAATTTGATTGGATGGATAGTAAAAGTCAAATCAAACTTTTTTGAGAATGGAGCGCTTTACAGGTTACTGATTATTTTGGCTAGAACAAATTTTGATCTAGACATTGACATGTATTATAAAGACTTTCTGGAGGTGAATCACATCATTCCCACCAACCAGAAAAGAAAGTTGAATGGTGACATATAAGAGACAAAGTCTGGCTTAGCAGAGGACAAAAACAGAAATTGCAGGTCTTTTGGCTCCATGTTGCCTGAATTTTCAACAGAGTTAAATGCAACTACTGTGAATGCTACAAATAAAAGAAATCTAGCTTCCTGAAAAATATACTGACTCATTACTAATATACTGGCACTTCACAAGTCCCAGCTATGATTATGGCATCCACATCCTATTCTGAAATTTCTCTAGATGTTCTCCCTAGCCAAGTGCTCTCCTGCTCTGTGGAGCACCATTTTGGTTCCATAGTTTGGCTCCCTTTCCTGAACTTTCCTCTAGGACTGAAGACTTTGGATTTGGCTGTGTACCTTGGCATCTGTCTTTAATATTCTCTGTTTTCTACCCTAGACTCATTCCACAACCCTCTCTCCCCTGCTCTCCCACGGGAGGGTGATGTCTTTGGACCAAGAAGCTGATATGAGACTGGTGAGCTTCAGGTTGGGTTTGATCAATGGAAAACACCACCAGGCGATTGGAGAAAAACCAGATGTTTCTTCCCTAATTCCTCTTAGCACTTGATGTGGTTATAGCTGTCATCACAACTACAGCTCCCACCAGAGTGCCTTTCTGCCCAGCTGGAATATTACCAAGCTGCACTAATACTATTCCACTCCCCTGTCTTTTATGATGATAATGGTCTGCCATTGCTGGCTCCAGGGCGCAGTCACCATTTCTGGTTTCCTCCCCCAGCCTTGTTCCTCACTTTCTAAATAGTAATTTCATTAATGTCTCTTCATTTGAAGAAAATGGGAGGAATTTGGTGTTCCCCAAACCTCCCTAGGTCCCTAGATGTGTACCACAACACCTTACATAGGAAGACGCCCACCCCTGCAACTGGCTACAATCCCCTAGTTCCATTCAAGTCAAACTCCATTTAGACTAATCCTGTCAGAGAAAGAAACCAGAAAGAGGTGTTCTCCTGACCTAAGAAACAAGAACTCTTGTTATCTACAGGTAAGGAGGGCTCTTGATCTGCAATCCCTAACTTAATTTAGACTTGGAGCCCTATCCCAATGGTTTGCAGAAAATGTAACCTCATTTAATCTTGGGGAACCACAAATGGGACTTGACATGTTTCTAAAGTCTTTTGTTATAAGATAACTGGAAGAGGTATATGAGAGGGACAGGTTCTCAGCATTGATGTACTACCTGCTCAGGTTTCCATGAAGGCTTCTGCCCTTGTCCTTGGGATCTATTCAGCTCTATTACCATAGTAGAGAGAGGAACTCTTCTGTGAAATCACCCATTGTTTGTCCTCCTAGATGCATCTCTCTGGGGTCAAAGTGCATCCCATGTAGAGAACCTAGCCCACTTCTCTACTTCTTTAAGTGGAGGAGACATCTCTTGTCTCCTAAACATCTCTCACTCTCCTCACAATATAAGAAAATCTCTCCCTCTGGTTTGAGGGAAGCTCTCCACCCTCCCCTTCCCCCCAGCCCCTGTTTTCTGCCACAAAATTCCTCTCATTCTACCTCCTTCACCAGTCTTGCCTCTTGAAATTCCCAAGGGCTCTGGCTCCTGGATACAAAAGCCAGGAAGTCTTTTAAGCTCAACTTTCTGCTCCTGCCTCCTCCCTTCCTTGGGGCAATAAGCCAGAGCCTGTTGCACACTTGAATGGGTGGTAAATTCAGTAGGAGAAAAATCTTTGGAGTAACATATCTCAAAATGTTACCAAAGCTCATAAGGTAGTAACCACACAACCAGGTAGTTCCTGGTTCCCGGAAGAAAGGAAGCAGGGGTTCCAGCAGCCTCAGAGCTCTCACTTCTGCTGTTCCTAGCTTCTCGCCTCCAATAGGGCTGACTGTCTGTTTTCCCTAAACTGTTTAAAACTTCCTTGGATAACCCCAAATCTCGGAGTGTACGTTTTGCAAAGACAAGCATCTGTGAGAAAAAACAATCACACTGTACTCTTAGGTACCTTCCTTTGAAAGCATTTTCAATACATACATAAGCATTTTTCCTGAAAATAAGAAGGCCTGTCTTCATTGCAGCCCCTGGGCTGGCAAAGGCTGCCTCTGAACACTGATGGCCTGGGTGCTGGTCTGAGCTCATGCATGGCACAGCGCCCGGGTGGTGCCAAGATAAATTTATAATTGACAGCCCAGGACGCCCACGGACAGTAATGGATACATGCCATGCCAAGAGAGTAGTTTATGTTTCCAGTTTCAGTTTGGATATGCTCTGTCCTGCCAGGATTCCATGTGATTTATAGATCAAGAGCATTTTATTAATTCTTCTTAGGCAAGATTACTTTACTGTTTGCTTGCAGATGTATCAGGGTGGGGGCTTGGGTGAGATGAAACATTTTTGATAGTCTGGGTAATATACAGGAGGGAAGAATTTGCACCCTGTAGGACGAAGCAGAGTGAGAATTGATTTTTTGTGGGTTTTTGATGTTGGTTCAGAGCACGGTTTGAGCAAACCCTGAGGAGCTTCTAACTTGATGTGTAATTTGAATGAAAATGGGGTGAATCTGCCTTCCCCAGCAGGCAGGCTGCTAAGAAGTCTGACAAATGGCATTTAACTATGTTTAGTGTCTAACAGCTTTGTAGGCTCAGAAATGTGATTATATTTGTTTGTAGAGTATAAACCTCTCCCTGCAGGATAGACCCACAATTGCTAAGCTCACAGGTTACAGATGTATAAACAAAGATGTTATGGGAAATTTATAATGAAAAATGAATACCTCAGGTTGACCAAATAGCCCATCCTGGCATCCCTAGTACATTGTATTCTTATAAAAATTAGGGAACAAACTCATAATGTGGAGGCAGTTAGGGGACATGAAATCAGAAAAGAAGGATTATTTGGCTCATTCAAAAAGAGTCAATGAACCAGAGCCCTCCTATCCAGGCTTGGTGAATTCATAGATGCTTCTGTGACTCTTAATTAGATATTTACTTATATTCTGCTAATGAATCCTTCCCATTCTTTACTGATTGGCACATTTTATTTAAAGCCATATGGATATCTTAAGACAAATTTTGCACTGGCTGGGGCCAGTGTATTTCACCACCTATTTAGACAATATTGCGTAAGTCTTTCCACTGTCATCTGTTTTTCACTGATTTTTTGTGTTGACTCTCAGAGAGAAATCTTTATGTAGGAAGTTGCATCACTGTCTCCCCCTGGAGACAGCCTCACCTCTGGTGATACTTGAGTTTGGCTTTGCTCTTTTTTCCACTCCATCTCTCCCTCAGGCATGTAGATTCCACACCACCCATGTGCATATTAAAATGGATGCACACGAAATTTCTCTGGGGGTGGCCAGTTTGAAAGATCCACACAGACTATGTTCCTTAATCAGCACAAGGGAGGTGAGACATCCTATATAATTTGATGGAGTGAGTGGTGTTCCAAGACAATAATTGGCTTGAAATAGCTCACAGATCCTTCTGCCTGTCACGAATAGATTTTGAGAATGCAGGGAGTCTAACGCCTGTGTGTGTAATTCCACTGGGGCCCAGGATCCCCAGCTGCACAGAGGACCCATCCGCTGAGCCCACGAGAATGGAGAGTGCCACCGCTGCTGCTGCCATCAGAATGTTGGTCTTTCTTTGCCTTGGCGGGGGCTGTTCAGGCAAGAGCAAGTGCAGGAGCCTCTGGGGCTCACACAGAAGGCTGCCTGGCCACTTTATGTCTGATTGCCTGCGGGGGAGAATTAGATCTGACACTGGATTTTGTAAAAGGTTGTAATAGAAGAAACCTGAGCTCTCACCACCCTCAAACTGTTGCAGTTACAAAAAAGTTATCGGAAAGAACTTGACAAATATGAACAGACAGACTTTACAAGAGCATATGGCATGTATTAGAGGGGGGACAGGGATACTGAAAAGCAACACACCTTCAGTGGGACAGAGCACAGTCAGGCCCTGGGGACCCACTGACTTTCCAGCCACCTCCCTGGAAAGATTTTCCCAGAGAGAGCTCAGACCTCTTCCTGAAGATGCAGATCAATTGCCAGCATCGTGGCCGTCCTGGAAGCTGATGGCACTCCTCTATCAAGGTGTTTCTTTTTCTTACCTGCACTACTTGCTCCAGAGGTGGGAAACTCCTCTCCGCCCATCAGTGTCTATTCTCCAGGTAAGACAAAGCGTGACTTCAAACCTGACCTCTTAAGTTAACCAGTTCAATGACCTTTTGCTCAAGAGAAAAAGTGTGCTGGTACCTCAGAGACTATTTTCACAGGACTGTTTCAATGAGCGATTTTTCACTGGCAATCCACAGGTGCCTTTGGAAATGGAGGTGCTCAATTTGTCCTTTAAATAGAATTCTCTAGACTTTCCTGATATCAGATTTAGCCCCTTGATCTTAAAACCAAAAAGGGAGTCTTGGTTTCAAAGGCAGTTTCCAGCCTCTGCTGGGTGTTTGACGGTGTACCCTTCTCAAACCCCAAAGGCTGATTGACCAAAACATTTGAGATAACAATATCCCACTTCATCTGGAGCAACTGGATCCTCCACTTGAATGATTGTTGGAAGCATCTGTGGGCTGCAAAAGCCATCTAAGCCCCTCCTTTCCTTGCGTCCTCTCTCCTCTTCTATTTCCCAAAGTCATTGGAATTAATAGCATTGAACATAGTATTGCACTAGTAGCTCTTGAATGGATTTTTGGAATTGTATTTGATCGAATTCTAAGGCAACATGATTCTTTGAATAGCTCAGAGGATGGATTCCCTTTGCTTAACTCTTGAAATAAAATCGTCTTGTTACACCTAATCAATTTTGATAAACCTCGGTGAAAGGTTTGCTCACATATATTCTGTAAGCCAGTAGTTTTTAAAGTTTAATATTCAGAAAAAAATCAAGAGGGGGCTGCTTGTTAAAAGTAAAGATTCCTGAGCCCCTTCCACACCTACAGAGGATGAAACCAGGTGTATCCCAGGAATCTGCATGTTTATTATCATGAAGTTCATGTCCAAGGACCACACACTGAGAAACTCCAATGCTGAACCCAATCCTTGGCTCACCTGCACAGCTGTAGGGCAAGTCCTGGTGTTTGGCAAAGAGGCTCTGAAGCCACAGAAACTTGGGTGCAAGTCTAGTTTGGCTAATTATGCTCGATTTATGAGCCTCAACTTTTTCAGTTAAAAGGGGGCAACCTCACAAGGCTTATTCTGCACATGAAATTAAGCCCTGGACTGTGCTTAGGACAAAGCAGGTGATCAATCAATACCAGTTTCCATCTCTTCTGACCCTCTGGGACCTCCCCTGGGGGAAACTCCGTAGATTCTGACCTGGATCCCTGAAACCTCGTACATACATCTCGGATTTAAACAGTCCAAGAGGCTGTGAAACTGATGAAGGGAGAATTCCCCACTCTGCTGAAGGGATGAGCAGTTAATGAACAAAATAAAATAAATAGAATAGAATAAAAATCAATTAGCATTGCTTGGAGTATAATGCTGCTCAATTTAAGGTGTCAGAATCAAGTGTAAACGCCTTGAGCAATTTCTAATTTCTGCCATGTCAGTGCCCAAAAACTGAATTCCACCCCTTCTTTTTTGCCTGGACACTCCACTCTCACCCTCCAATACATCAAGGTCAGATGTGTCTCTCTCAGTCCGCTGCAGGGTCAACTGTCCTCAGATCCTTGGGGCAGGGTTTTTTGTTTGTTTGTTTGTTTGTTTTTTAATTTATTAAAGTTTATCATTCATACATGAACATACATATACAATAAGTTTCTAGCAATAGTTGTGACCTTACAAAAGAAACATACATAACATCATACAGGACTCTCATACCTCACCCTACCACAAATACCTTGCGTTGTTGCTAAACATTTTTAATTAATGATTGAAGAGCATCCTCAAAATATTACTACTAACCAAAGTGTTTTCCTCCAACCCACCCTATTATTATTATTATTTTATATCATTTATACATTAACATACATAAACAATAAGTTTATAGTAACAGTTGTGAACTTAACAGCAAACATTCATAACATCATACAAGGGTCCCATATATCAACCCTCCACCAACACCTTGCATTGTCGTGAGAAATTTGTTACAAGTTATGAAAGAAAATGGCCAAATTCTTACTGCTGATTATAGCCCCCATCTTACATTCGGTGTATTTTTCCCCAACCCACCCCATTACCACTTCTTAAATATATCTTCATGACAGAAGTTGTAAACCTACAAAACAATCATGCACATGTGCAGAATTTCCAAACGTCACCCCTCCATCAACACACCACACCGTGGCTGAACATTTGCCACAGACTATAAGGTAATATCACCCGACCGCTCCCAGGTCCACAGTGTACACCCAGCACATGCTCTCCACACTCCCCCATCATCAACACAGTACATCTTTGGCATAGATGCGAGAATATTACATTATTACCGTTAACCACAGTCCATAGTTCACTCCAGTTGTATATTTCCCATGCCTCTCCACATTCCCACCACCTTGCAACAGTGATGCACATCTGCTCTAGCATACAAAGGACATTCTTTCAACTATCCCATCAACCACAATTCTCATCTACCTCTAGGTTTACTGTGCTAGTCAGTCCCTAGATTATTCTCTGACTTTCTGTCAATTGGCATTTACATCCTAGACTACCATTTTCAGCCACATCCCCATTCATAAACCAGCTGTTACTCACTATAATGTGTTGTCATCATCTCTGCACATTTCCACACTTTTACAGTAAAGCTAGTTAAAACTTCTACATACATTAAATATCACTAGTCCATCTCAGTCTGCCTCTTATGTCCTTTAAGAATCCACCACCTACCACTAGGTCTTGAAGATATTTTCCTCCATTTTCTTCTAGAAGCTTTATGGTTCTTGCTTTTTTATTTAGGTTTTCTATTCATTTTGAGTTAATTTTTGTATAAGGTGTGAGATAGGGGTCTTCTTTCCTTCTTTTGCTATGGATATCTAGTTTTCTCAGCACCATTTGTTGAATGGACTATTCTGCCCTACCTGGGTGGATTTGACAGGCTGGTCAAAAATCCCTTGACCATAGAAGTGAGGGTCTGTTTCTGAACCATCAGTTTGGTTGTATTGATCTATGTGTCTGTCTTTATGCCAGTACCATGCTGATTTTACCACTGTAGCTTGATAATATAATTTAAAGTCCAGAAATGAGAGACCTCCAACTTTGCTTTTCCTTTTTAAGATATTTCTGGCTATTCAGGACCCCTTACCCTTCCAACTAGATTTGATAATCATGTGTTCCATTTATTTTAAAAATGCGGGCAGAACTTTTATCAGGATTGCATTGAATCTGTATATCAATTAGAATAGAATTGACATCTTAATGATATTTAGTCTTCCAATCTGTGTGCATGGAATGTTCTTCCAATTATTTAGGATTTTTAAAATTTTCTTTTAACAATGAGTTGTAGTTTTCTGAATACAAGTGCTTTACATCTTTGGTTAAGTTTATTCCTAAATATTTGGGTTTTATCTGTCATATTTTATTTTTACCACTCTTTTGAAACTTTTAATTACTTTTATTGATATAATCTTCATTTCTAGACTCTCTTCCAGGCCTCTCTCTCCTGTCTTTTCTTTTCAGGCTGTACCACATCCTTTAGTGTTTCCTGCAAAGCAGATCTCTGTTCTTAAGGTTATATTTTAGCCAGCCAAACTTACTAATCAGTAGCTGACATTGGTGGCCAACTGTCTCTTCCTCCCCTGTTTTGGGGAATTGGAGCTTCCAATTCCTACCACAGAATAGCTCCTGGGGTGACTTGCACTGCCAAAGTAGGATGATCACTGGCCTCCTAAGTGTGGACTGTACTTTCCCAGAGAGGCTGGGGCTGCTCCCCCCAGCTTCCTCCCTATCCGAGGTGGGTCTGGGGCTTAGGCTAGAGTGGCACTGATCTAGATGGAAAGAAGCTGGTCCCTGCCAGCACTGTGATTTTCAGTCAGCCTTGCTTCCCCTCATGTCAGGCGCAAAGTTAAGATGGCAGCTATTGGCCTCTTTCTGACTTGGACAGGTTCAAACTTTAGTTGTTCTTAGGATTATACTTTAGCCCGCTGAATTTACTAATCAGTAGCTGAAGTTGGTGCCCAACTGTCTCTTCCTTCCCCGTTTTTGGGAGGTGGAGCTTCCAATTCCAGCTGTGGAACAGCTCCCGAGGTGGCTTGTGCTTCCAGTGGAGGATGGGCACTGGCCTCTGTGGCATGGAGCTCTCTACTTACGAATCTTCTCTGCATATGGGCAGTTTCCTCCTTCCACTCTTTCAAGGATGCTGCAGGATGTACTTCTGGTCTCCTGGAGCCCCCAAACAAATCCTTTAGTTAGCTCTGGGTGATTACTAACTGCCCTGAAGCAGGAGCTGATTCTAGGAGCACTTTACTCTGCTGCCATCTTGCTGGTTGTCCTTGGCCAGGGTTTTGCTCACATTAGGAAGGGACTTGAGAACTTACCACTTGGGGACTTACCTGGAGATGTTGTTTGTGACTCAGAGATGTAAGCAGAGGTATAACGTGGGGCAGAAAAGTCAGTGTATACAGTTTTCATCACTGCATTGGTAGAGGCAGGACTGCCAATCATTCCCCCAGGTTTATCAAAAGACCTTTACTTCCAGGGCTTGGATATTGACCATCAGTGCTGCAGGGTGGGAGGGGGTGTGGAATCCCCATCAGGGGGTTAGCTCAAAGGCAGGAACAGTTCCTTCTGGAAGTGATGTCAGAGAGTCCCTGGGAGGTCTTGGAGAAAAGCCTTAACCCAGGGAAGAGGGTTCTTGACACAGTTGCGAGAAAGAATTCAAGGACTCCTCATATAGTAGCAGGAGAATTTAATGTAAATTGGAAGTACACACTCAAGATGGGGTGCGGTCGTACTCATAACAGGTGGATGAGTCGTACCTGCTGGGGCTGAGGTTACTGTTTTATTAAGGCTGGCCTCCCCCCTTCTTCCTCCTCCATTTAAATTAGGACTTGTAAGTCCCAGCGGTCTAATTGGCCTGCCTTATGTGAAAGAGGGATTGAAAACTACAACTTTTACTGGCTCCATCTTCCATAGTGGGAACTGTCCAGGGGCGGGGTCAGTGAAGCTTGTGGTGGTCAGGTGATGGGTGGGCCTTTTGTCATCTGGTGTCATCTGGCACTAGACCTTGAGTAGGTGATTTTCTACTGTGGTGAGGTATTATCCGATAGTAATTTTCCACCGATCCTCTTCCTTTGCTGAGGATCTCCCTTTTCCTACCTTTCCCTACCTCAGAAGGAAACAAGCACCCAGCACTCTCAGATCCCAGTGAGCACAGAGGACAGAGGCCCAAGCAATGGGCAGTTAGGGGACAGCTCTACTATGTTGCTCATTCAGAAAACATTCATATGGTACTTCTGACTGTTAGCCCCATTTGGCAAAACGACTCACCTGTGGCCCCCAGGTGGCAACCCCCAGCTGGCACCAACAAGTCCTTCTGCCCCAATAACAGGCGGCCAAACCCCCACCTTCTGTTCCTTAAAGACAGAATGTGCATTCCAACACGTACACCTCATTCTCCCCAAGACCCCCTCCCAACAGCCAGTACTTTTTCACTGTTCTCGCTAACACCCCACCCCTAGGCTATTTAAGAGCAAACCCAAGTCAGTCAAGGGGGCTGAAGTCTCTCTTCAGACCCCCACCATGCCGGCAATCTAATAAACTTTCTCCACCTGAACTTTGATCTCTCTCTGAGCCTCATTGAACCGGGATCTAACATTTTGGTGCTGAAACCCAGGAGGCCTCCTTGAAGCAGATAAATTCCGTAGCAATCCT
>PVKH010009395.1:0-18850 GCA_004027955.1 Chaetophractus vellerosus
ATCTCTTCACTGCACAACTACTCACTTCCACCTTATCATAGATTTCACCTGCATTGGCGTTGGCCCATAATCTTCTCCCTTCCTATTTCCTGTAAACTTATCTTCCAGACTCTAGCTCTCTGAGCCAGCTTGGTTTGCTTAATTCATATCGGAGAGGTCATGTAATATTTGTCCTTCAATTCCTGCCTTGCTTCATTGAACATCAGTTCCTCAAGATTCATCCATGTTATCTCTTGCGTTAGTACTGTATTCCTTCTTACAGCTGAGTTATATTCCATTGTATGTATATACCACATTTTTTGTCCACTCATCTATTGATGGGCATTTGGGTTGATTCCAACTTTTGGCAATAGTGAATAGCGCCACTATGAACATTGGTGTGCATATATCTTTTTGTGTCATTGCTTTCAGTTCTTCTGGGTATATACCCAGCAGTGGAATTGCTGGGTCATATGGCAGATCTATATTTAGTTTTTTGAGGAACCGCCAAACTGTCCTCCACAATGGCTGGACCATTCTACATTCCCATCAGCAGTGGATGAGGGTTCCCATTCCTCCACATCCTCTCCAATACTTGTAGTCCTCTGTTTTTTTTAATGATTGCCAATCTAATGGGTGTAAGATGGTATCTCATTGTAGTTTTGATTTGCATTTCTCTAATAGCTAGTGATGTTGAGCACATTTTCATGTGCTTTTTAGCCATTTGTATTTCTTCTCTGGAGAAGTGTCTGTTCAAATCTCTTGCTCATTTTTAAAATGGGTTGTTTGTCTATTTTATTTTCAAGATACATTTCTTTATAAATGCTGGATATTAGGCTCTTATCAAATATATGGTTACCAAATATTTTCTTCCATTGGGTAGGTTGTCTTTTCACTTTCTTGACAAACTCCTTTGAGGTGTAAAAGATTTTAATTTTGAGGAGGTCCCATTTATCTATTTTTTTCTTTCACTGCTCATGCTTTGGGTGTGAAGTTCACAAAGCCATTTCCTATTATAAGGTCCTGTAGATGTTTCCCCACATTATCCTCCAAGTTCTTTATGGCCTTGGCTCTTATATTTAGATCTTTGATCCATCTTGAGTTGATTTTTATATAAGGTGTGAGATGGTGTTCCTCTTTCATTCTTTTGGACATGGATAGCCAGTTTTCCAAGCACCATTTGTTGAAGAGGCCATTCTCTCCCAATTGAGTGGGCTTGGTGGCCTTGTCGAATATCAAATAGCTGTGTGTGTAAGGATCTGTATCAGAGCTCTCAATTCAGTTCCATTGGTCAGTATGCCTATCCTTGTGCCAATACCCAGCATTTTTGACCACTGTAGCTTTGTAGTATCCTTTAAAGTCAGGTAGTGTGATTCCTCCGATTTCATTTTTCCTTTTTGATATGTCTTCAGCTATTTTGCATCTCATGCCCTTCCAAGTAAATTTCATATTTAGTTTTTCCAATTCAGTAAAATATGCTGTGTTGATTTTTATGGGGATTGCATTAAATCTGTATATTAGATTGGGTAGGATAGACGTCTTAATGATGTTTAGTCTTCCTATCCATGAACAGGGAATATTCTTCCATTTATTTAAGTCTTCTTTGATTTCCTTTAACAGTGCGGTGTAGTTTTCTGTGTATAAGTCATTTACATCTTCAGTTAAGTTTATTCCTAGGTACTTGATTTTCTAAGTTACTATTGTAAATGGTATTTCTTCTTGATTTCCTCCTCAGATTGCTCATTATTGGTGTACAGAAATGCTACTGATTTTTGAGCATTGATCTTATAGCCTGCAACTTCACTGAACTCATTTTTAAGTTCTAAAACCTTGTAGATTTCTCAGGGCTTTCTATGTATAGGATCATGCGTCTGCAAACAGTGAAATTTTTACTTCTTCCTTTCCAACTTAGGTGACTTTCATTTTTAATTTTTTAATTTTTAAATTTTTTAAAAGATTTATTTATTTTATTACATATCTCCCCTTCCCACCCGCTGCGGCGATGCGCCGAGACTGGTCACTGCGCAGGCGCAGCTTTCCCTGCTTGTGGGCGGCTTCTGCTTCCATTCACGGCCGGCTTTCAGTTCGCGGGTGGCTGGCTGCGCTCCATTCACGGGCAACCTGCCCTGCCTGTGGTGGCTTTTGCCCTGTCCGTGGCAGCTTTTTGCCCTGCCCACGGCGGCTCTGGCCCGCCCATGGCAGCTTGCCATTCTCAATGGCGGTCTGCCCGCTAGGAGAGGTCCCTGGGAACCGAACCCGGGGTCTCCCATGTGGTATGCCGGCACCCTATCCACTGGGCTATCGAGCCGGCCCCATTAGGTGACTTTTATATCTTTGTCTTGCCTCAGTGCTCAAGCAAGTAATTACAAGGCAATGTATGTTAAATAGGAGCTGTGATAGTGGGCGCCCTTGGCTTGTTCCTGATCTTAGTGGGAAAGCTCTTAGGGTTTCACCATTGCATATGATGTTAGCTGTGGGTTTTTTATATATGCCCTTTATTATGTTCAGAAAGTTTCCTTCTATTCCTATCTTTTGCAGTTATTTTATCAGGAAAGGGTGCCTTTTCACTTTCTTGACACACTCCTAATGCTCCTTTTTCTAATGCTTTTTCTGCATCTGTAGAAATGATCATGTAATTTTTTTTCCTTTTGATCTGTTTATGTAGTATACTACATTGATTGATTTTCTAATGTTAAACCATCCTTGCATACCTGGGATGAAACCCACTTGGTCATGATGTATAATTAATTTGGTGTGTTGTTGAATAAGATTAGCAAGTATTTTGTTGGGGATTTTAGCACCTAGGTTCATCAGAGAGATTGGTCTGTGATTTTCCTTTCTTGTGGCATCTTTGTTTGGCTTTTGTATTAGGGTAATGTTGGCATCATAGAATGAGTTAGACATTATTCCTTCTACTTCTATTTCTTGGAAGAGATTAAGGAGGATTGGTGTTAGTTCTTTCTGGAATGAATGGTAAAATTCACTTGTGAAGCCATCTGGTCCTGGACTCTTCTTAGTTGGGAGGGCTTTGATGACTGATTCTATCTCTTTACTTGTGCTTGTTCTGTTGAGTTCATCAATTTCTTCTTTCATCAATGTAAGCTGCTTTTGTGTTTCTAGGAATTTGTCCATTTCCTCTAAATTATCCTTCTTGTTGGCATATTATTTTTCACGGTAACCTCTTATGATACTCTTGATTTCTGTGGGGTTGGTAGTGATATTCCCTTCCACATTTCTTATTTGTGTACTTGCATCTTCTCTCTTTTTTTCTTTGTTAGTCTAGGTATTAGTCAGGGTTCTTTCAGGAAACAGAATCAACAGGAGATACCTGTCAATAATATAAGATTTTATAAGAGTCTCCCACGTGACACAAAAACCTGGCCAAGTTGACACATTAGCCTAACCATCACAGTCCACCCCTTGTCAACTCGGCAACCATGCACATAAACCATACTTAGTCTCTAAGTAAAAACAATAATATACAAACATACATATATATTTCTGCCTAACAATGTTTAACTCCCCTGTGTACAACCGGAAACGCATTAATTCCCCCACAGAATAGGGTGCAAGTCCTTGGGTAATATTCACTCTTAAACTTGACATCCTTAAATATTATGACATGAAATTAATACGATTTTTCATATGATAGGGGAAAAGGTTGGGGAAGAAAACAAGAAATTAATTTTGCATACATATATAATCATACTCATAACAAAACAAGGAAGAAGGGTTCATGACAATTACAGTCCACTTTTCTGTAGCTGGTCACATGGTCAAGTTCATATTTATCGCTACCTTTTTCCACTACCCATTCCATGTTCCCATTACCTTCAGCAAGCACTTCAGCTGGCCATGGTTCTTTGCCTAGTGGGGTGACCCAAACTTTCACTCCTGAAGACTCTGGGCCATTGTTAGTCCTACTTGAATTGGTTTGTTGCAATTTTCCATTGACTTTAATCACAGGGCATGGCAGTACTAGGAGAGACGCCCTAGAGGATCTCCTGCATTCCAGGCAAACTCTTCTTTATGTAGTTGTAGTCCTATTTCCCCTTGATAGTCAGGATCAATCACCCAAGCCAGCAGAGTAATTCCTTTCTTTGCCTCTTGATTCACAGGCAAGAGGAGCCCAAAGTGTCCAGGTGACAATCTTAACTTCCAGTTCAAGGGAATCATCATTGTGATCCCTGGTGGCAGGACTCCTCCTTTTGGTACTAAAACCTGTAGACCAGCAGAGCTTAAGGTTGCAGGGACAGGAAGCAAAAATTTTCTTAGTGGGTAACTAGGATTAATAATGAGTGGTACCACTCCCATTTCCACCCCTTGATTCCTGGACCCATGAATCCTGGGTATGGGAGAAACAGCACCATAGAGAGGACGCTGATTTAAAGCATACACAGCCTCCGGGAGAACATTGCCCCAGCCCTGCAAGGTATTGCCACCTAGTTGACGCCGTAATTGAGCCTTCAAAAGGCCATTCCACCATTTTATTAATCCAGCTGCTTCAGGGTGATGGGGAACATGGTAAGACCAGTGAATTCCATGGGCATGTGCCCATTCCCACACATCATTTGCTGTGAAATGGGTTCCTTGATCAGAAGCAATGCTGTGTGGAATGCCATGGAAGTAGATAAGACATTCAGTAAATCCACGGATGGTAGTTTTGGAAGAAGCATTGCATGCTAGAAATGCAAACCCATAGCCAGAGTATGTGTCTATTACAGTTAAAACAAATTGCTGCCCCTTCCATGGTAGAAGTGGCCCAATGTAGTCAACCTGCCACCAGGTGGCAGGCTGGTCACCTCAAGGAATGGTACCATATTCGGGGCGGGGTGTGGGTCTCTGATGCTGGCAGATTGGACAATCAGCAGTGGCTATAGTCAAATCAGTCTTGGTGAGGGGAATTCCATGCTGCTGAACCCATGCATAACCTCCATCCCGACCTCCATGGCCACTTTGTTCATGAGCCCATTGGGCAATGACAGGAGTGGCTGGTGAAAGAGGCTGAGCATTAGCCACAGAGCGGGTCATCTTATCCACTTGATTATTAAACTCTTCCTCTGCTGAGGTCACCCTCTGGTGAGCATTCACATGAGACACAAATATGCTCATGTTTTTGCCCACTCAGAAAGGTCTATCCACATACTTCTTCCCAGACCTCCTTGCCACCAATTTTCCAATCATGTTCCTTCCAAGTCCCTGATCATCCAGCCAAACCATTGGCAACAGCCCACGAATCAGTGTACAAACGCACCTCTGGCCATTTCTTTTTCCAAACAAAATGAACAACTAGGTGCGCTGCTTGAAGTTCTGCCCACTTGCAGGATTTGCCCTCACCACTATCCTTCAAGGATGTCCCAGAAAAGGGCTGCAGTGCTGCAGCTGTCCACTTTCGAGTGATACCTGCATATCATGCAGAACCATCTGTAAACCAGGCCCAACTTTTCTCATCCTCAATCAACTGATTGTAAGGGACTCCCCAAGAGGCCAAAGCTGTGGACTGGGAAAGAGAAGGTAGCATGGCAGGGGTGGTGAACATGGGCATTTGGGCTACTTCCTCATGTAACTTACTTGTGCCTTCAGGAACTGCTCAAGCCCTATCTCATATATACCACTTCCACTTTATTATGGAGTGCTGCTATGCATGTCCAAGTTTATAGTTTGGTGAGTCAGACAATACCCAGCTCATACTAGGCAACTCAGGTAGTGCAGCTTGCACAGCAGCCTGGACCTGTTGCAGGGCCTCCTCTTGTTCCAGTCCCCAACCAAAACTAGCAGCTTTTCTAGTCACTTGGTAAATGGGCCGGAGCAGCACACCCAAATGGGGAATGTGTTGTCTCCAAAATCCGAAGAAGCCAACTGAGCATTGTGCCTCTTTTTTGGTCGTAGAAGGGGCCAGGTGCAACAGCTTATTCTTTACTTTAGAAGGGATATCTGGACAGGCCACAAACCAGTGGACACCTAGATATTTCACTGAGGTGGAAGGACCCTGTATTTTTGTTGGATTTATCTCCCATCCTCTCTCATGCAAATGCCTTACCAGTAAATCTAGATTCTTTGCTACTTCTTGCTCAGTAGGTCCGATCAACATGATATCATCAATATAATGGACCAGTGTGATATCTCTGGGAGGGAGAGGCGATCAAGGTCCCTGTGTACAATATTATGACATAGGGCTAGAGAGTTGATATACCCCTGAGGCAGGATAGTGAAGGTATATTGCTAGCCTTGCCAGCTGAAAGCAAACTATTTCTGGTCATCCTTACTAATGGCAATTGAGAAAAAAACATTTGCCAGATCAACAGCTGCATACCAGGTACCAGGGGAAGTGTTGATTTGCTAAAGCAGTGATACCATATCTGGGCAGCAGGTGCAATTGGAGTTACCACCTGGTTAAGTTTACGATAATCTACTGTCATCCTCCAAGATCCATCTGTTTTCTGCACTGGCCAAATAGGAGAGTAGAATGGGGATGTTGTGGGAATCACCACCCCTGCCTCCTTCAAATCCTTGATGGTGGCACTAATCTCTGCAATCCCTCCAGGAATCCGGTATTGCCTTTGATTTACTATTTTGCTAGGCAGGGGCAATTCTAGGGCCTTCCACTTGGCCTTTCCAACCATAATAGCCCTCACTTCACAAGTCAGGGATCCAATGTGGGAATTCTGCCAATTATTGAGTATGTCTATTCCAATTATGCATTCCAGAACTGGGGAAGTAACCAAAGATGGGTCCGGGGACCCACTGGACCCACTGTGAGACGGACCTGAGCTAAAACTTCATCAATTCCCTGACCTCCATAAGCCCTGACTCTGACTGGTGGACCACAGTGATGTTTTGGGTCTCCTGGAATTGATGTGACTTCTGAGCCAGTGTCTAACAATTCTCAAAATGTCTGATCATTTCCTTTTCCCCAATGCACAGTTACTCTGGGGCAAGGAGGGAGGAAGATTCACAGTATAAATTTTTGGCAGTTTAACAGGATCCTTCCCCAAGGGGACCTGGCCTTCTCCTCATTCAAGGGGCACTGGGTCTGTAAACTGTCTCAAGTCTGGGAATTGATTAAGGGGCCATGATTCTCTATGTCTGTAATTTGAGTTAGGCTTTTGTTCACTCGGCCTAGAACTCTTCTGTTTATACAGATCCAGAAGAAATTTAGTACACTGTCCATCTATTTCACTTCTAGGTACCCCATGATCTATTAGCCAGTGCCATAACTCCATGCAACTCAGACTATTCTGTGTGCTGTTTTGAATCTTTCATTGCAGTAGCCACACTCACCTTGCCTTTGACTTTTACCGGACCGAGATCCGATCATCCCCATAATGTTTAATGATTCCAATTCCATTTACAGCCCTCCCTACAGTAATATCTGGACTGCAGAGAGGAGCAACAACAGAGCTCTTCGGAGAAGATGGGGTTAGCCTGACAAATTTATTCCTTACAGTCCTGATTAAAGGTGTGTCCTCTGGACATTCCTGGGGTGGGTGGGAAGGTCTCAAATGGTAAATCCACTCTAGCATTTCAACCTCTCTAAGCCTTTGAATTCCCTCATCTACTGTATGCCATGGCAAATCGGGCATCTCAACATCAGATATGCTAGGCCATCGTTTGGTCCATGTTTCAGTCAGCCACCCAAACAAACTCTTAGAGCCCTTTCTAACCCCTCGAGCTACAGCGTTGAATCCAGAATTTCTGCTTAGTGGGTCTATATCAATAAATTCAGCCTGATCTAACTTTATATTCCTTCCACCATTATCCCATATCCTTAGTATCCATTCCCACACATATTCCCCTGATTTCTGTCTATATAAGTTAGAAAACTCATGAAGTTCTTTCAGAGTAAAACGTACTTCCTCATGGGTCACACTTTGTATTTCACCTTTGTATTTCACCTATTTCCAGTAATAGGTCTTGAAGACAGGAGTGGTGGATGGGGTGGGTAAGGAGAAGGTTTAGAGATGTCTTGTAGGCTACTGACCTCAGGGCATTCCTTTGCATTTTCTTCTGGTGAGACAGGGTTAATCTCTTCAGGCAGGGGTAGAAAGGCAGATTCCTCAGGGCAGGGTGCTGGGCAGTGCATACTGGAGTTTGGCTGGTAACTGCCTCGTGGCTGAGAGGAGGTCCAGACTCCCTGGGGCAGGCTGGAGGCTGGGCAGTACATGCTGGAATTTGGCTGGTACCCACCTCAGAGCTGGTAGGAGGTCTGGACTCCCTGGGGCATGCTAGAGGCTGCACAGTAGAGGCTTCAGTTTGGCTGGCACCCGCCTCAGAGCTGGAAGGAGGTCAGGACTCCCTGGGGCAGGCTGGAGGCCCAATGATACAAGATTGACAAGGTGTGGTCTCCACAGAGCAGGCTATCACGGGTTTATCTGGTAAAGTCTCAGCAGAATTTAGAGTTCCAATGTCCCCACCAATATCATCATCATCCCATATGTCTCCATCCCAATCCTCGGGGTTCCACTCCTTTCCAATCAACGCCCTCACTTTAATTGCAGAAACCCTGCGAGGTTCAAATTTTAGTTTCCTCTGTAGTTCTGCTACTCATACAATGAGCATCTGGGTTTGATTCTCAGATTTCTCAAGTCTTTGGCTACAGGAGTAAAGATTTTCTTTCAAGGCACACGTAGAAACTTTCATATCATTCATAAGGCATTTAAGTTCCAAATTTTTAGACTTGAGCTCATCCCTTTCTTTTTTAACTGTATCCAGAGTATCTAGAAGGAGCCAGCCAACATCCTTATACTTTTTATGCTGCAAAATTCTGTTAAAGTGTTGAAAACACTGTCACCCAGATCCTTGCTTCTTATAAGCGAGGAAGTAGGGGAATCCAGTGAGGCTATATTGCATATCTCTATTGCCAGCTCACGCCATGGACCCTTAGCAACCTCTTCATTATTGGAAAGGGAGTCATTAGTACCCTTGAGTCCAATTAGAGTAGAGAACCATCTCAGATATCCCATGTTTAAGTCTCTGTTCCTCAAGAACCACTCCCGGTACCAGCTGTTCTAGTCAGGGTTCTCTTGGGAAACAGAATCAACACGAGATATCTGTTAGAAATATAAGATTTTATAAGAGTCTCTCATGTGACCGTGGGGATGCAAAAGTCCAGGTTCCGCAGGCAGGCTGCAAGCCAGGGGCTCCGATGAAAGACTGATGAAGGGTCCTCGATGAGTTCCTGGGAGAAGTTGGCTGTCAAATGACGAGCTGGGAAATTCTCTCTGAATGTTGAAATCAGTTCCCTTTTACAGCAGTCAACTGAATGGATAAAAGCGTCATCCATTCTTGATCCAATCTCGCTGATTGGTGCAGATGTAATCAGCCATCCATGCAGTAAACTCAATTAGCCCAGTGCTTGCTCGACCTAATAGCTGGGCACAATTACCTGGCTGAGTTGACACATTAGCCTAACCATCACACTGCCCGAGGAGGCCCCGGGGACTGAACTCGGGGCCTCCCATGTGGTAAACCGGCGCCCTACCAACTGGGCTACAGCCGGCCCCCACAAAATTAATTTGACATTGTTAATAGAGCCTGTATTAGTCCACCAAAGCACTGCTGATGCAAAGTAACAGAGAATCTGTTGACTTTTACAAAGGGAATTTATTTGGGGTAAAAGCTTTGCAGTTCCAAGGCTGTGAAAAGTCCACCTAAGGGCACAATATGAGATTATTTCTCACCAAAGTCAGCTGCCACATGTTGAAGCAAGATGGCAGGTGATCTCTGCCTGGTCTCTCCTTCCTCTCCCGGCTTTCTCTGTGGCTCAGCTGTTCTGCCCTCTTTTCAGTTTCAGTTTTAAGTTATAAGGCAAACGGCTTCTCTCTCCCCGGGGCCTCAGCTGTTTGAGCTGCTTCTTTCTGTCACATGGCAGGATAAAAAATGACAGAGCTCTCTTTTCCTGTATCTGTCACATTCAGTCTTTTTCTGTGTTTCCATTTATATCAGATCCAGCAAGTGGGCAGAGACCCAACCTGAGTTACACCTCACTAGCCCAATCAAAAGCCCTAAATCAATCTTATTAAGCAAGCTAATTAAAGGTCCTCAGCAGAACTTAATGCAATCAAAGGGTATCATACCCAGAGGAGAGATTTGTTTACAAACATAATAATTCTCTTTTGGGGATTCATAAAATAATCTCAAACTGCCACAAGATCTAAACAAAAAAGTTAAAATGATAAAGCTTCTAGAAGAAAATATAGAAGAAAACATTCTCAAACTTATTCTAGGCAAAGATTTCTTATAGAGAATAAAAAAAGAACTAATAATGAAATAAAATAATATATAAATGTCACTTCATCATAATAAAAGTTTCTGCTCAACAATATACATTAAGAAAAGGAAAAAGCCAGGTACAGACTGAGGAGAAAATATTCACAATACATTTGACAAATGTTGTGTATCCAATATATATAAGTAACTCTTTCATATTATAGTTGAAAGTTTAACAACCAAGTTAAAAAATGGAAAAGGTTTGAATTGGCACTTCAATAGAAAAAAGTTATATAAATGGGCAATAAACATGTTCAATGGTGCTTAACATCATTAGTCATTACAGATATGCAAATAGCAACTACAGAAAAGATACCTTTAGGGAATCTTTCTCATATACAAGGTCCCAGGTTCAATCCCCAGTACCTCCTAAAAACAAAAACAAAAAAAGGATACCTTTGTACCCACGAGAATGATTGAGAATGCTTAAAAAAAATTTTTTTTTAATTGAAACACCAAATGTTGGCAAGAATGTGGAAATACCATACATTGCTGGGGAGAGTGTAAAATTATACAGCGACTTTGAAAGTATACTATTTGGCAGTGTCTTATAGTTAAAAATCCACCTACTCTGTATTTCTACTCCTAGGTATTTATCCAAGAAAAATGAAAATCTATGTCCACATAAAATATTTTACAAGAATGTTTGTGAGGGGCCGGCCATATAGCCCAGTGGATAGGGCGCCGGTATATCACATGGGAGGCCCCGGGTTCGGTTCCCGGGGACCTCTCCTAGCGGGCAGACCGCCTTGAGAAGGGCAAGCCGCCATGGGCGGGCCAGAGCCACTGTGGGCAGGGCAAAAAGCTGCCACGGACAGGGCAAAGCCGCTACAGGCAGGGCTGGTCACCAGCGAATGGAGCACAGCCAGCCACCAGCGACCTGAAGCAGAGCCGGCCGTGAATGGAAGCAGAAGCCGCCCACAAGCGGGGAAAGCCGCGCCTGCGCAGTGACCAGCCTCGGCGCGTCGCCACAACGGGGGGGAGGGGAGATATGTAATGAAATAAAATGAATCTTTAAAAAAAAAAAAAAGATTGTTTGTGGCATCTTTTTCATAAAAGCCTATAACTAGATTCAACCCAACAAGAGAATAGATGAACAAATTATGGTTTATTCACTCGGTAGAATATTAGTCATAGAACAATGTGCATGGATCTCACAGATATGATGAGGAGTGAAACAAGCCAATCACAGAGAGGTACTTAATGTATTATTTCAATTATAAAGTTACCGAATAAGCAAAATGAATCTATGATAATACAAATCATAACAGTTGCTTGCTTTTATAGGTAGGAATTGATTCGAAGGGGGCATAAGAGAGCTTATTGCTATGTGAAATTCAGTCCATACAGAAGATTAGTGCTATTTTAAACCAGAAAAAGTGGATTTAAAAAATTTTTTAAATAAAGTCAGATAAATTAAACACTGAAATAAGCATCATCTGATCAATTGACATTGTAAACAAGAGAATCTTGGAATCAGACTGTAATTAATATAATTAAATTTAATGAGTTAGAAAACAGCATTTACTCATTCATTCAACTAAAATTTATTGAGCCATTTTATGTTCTAGGCACTATTCTAATAACTTAAGATACATCTGTGAACAAAGATTCCATCCCTCATGAAGCTGAATAGACAAAATACTATTAGTATAATCAATATATAATCTAGTATGTTAGAAGGTAGTAAATGTTACGAAAAAAGGTAGAACAAAGTTAGGGATCAGGGGTGCTGGTGGGTGTGAGAGACAGTCAGACATTAAAAAATATTTATACACTTTGAACTACAATTTCATCTTCCAAAAATTTATCCTAGGGAAATAGAATTTTATAAAAAAGAGTCATAGCATTAAAAGCATTTGTGAAAAGTTAAAAGCAATGTCCAACAGTATAGAAATGATTAAATATAGAATACAATGTGATGCATTAATCAGAATAGATATTTTAAGGAATTTAATAATATAAGAAATATGAAATGATGATGCAATAGATCATTCAATAATGTACATTGCCATAATCCCATGTATAGTATGTATAAGATTTCTCATGAGCTTACATATATATCAGCATATGAATATACATTAAAATCTGGAAATTCATTGACCAAAATATTAAAATTGATAATAGTTTGGGTATTATCTCTTTCTTTCTTTATACTTTTCTTCATTTCTAGATTTCAAAAGTTAGTGTATATTTAGCATCAGAATACTATATATATATATATTTTAAATTAATAGTCACAAAAATAGACTGCCTCTAATTCTTATCAGGTGTGATTTCTATGTATTTTCACTCAGCACATGAGTGAGAAAGGAAATGTTAAAATGAACTGGATATATTCATTTAATAGATACTTTTTGAAGCACATGGTATAAAAGGAGTTGTACTACCATTACAGGTAGAAAAGAAGGTCAAAATATTTCCTGCCTAGAAGAAACCTAGAAAAGTAGATGAAGTACCTTTATTCATTAATAAATAATGATAAATGAGTGTCTACCACATGGCAAGACCTATTTTTAAACTTTATTTCTAGAGAAGTTTTAGGTTTACATTTACACAAAAATTACACTGAAAGTATAGGCTATTCCCATATAAACCCACCCCTCCCATTGCCCAAATACATAGTTTCCCTTATTGACATCTTAGATTAATGTGGTACATTTGCTATAGTTGTTAAGCCATTATTGAATCATTGTTACTAATCAAAGTCTATAGTATACATTACGGTTTACACTTTGTGCTGTAAAGTTCCATAGTTTTTGGCAAATGCATAATGTCATGTGTCTGTCATTGCAGCATCATACAGAAGAATTTCACTGCCCCAAATATGCCCTATGTTTCATCCATTCATCTCTCCTCCTCTCTTCTGAAACCCATGGCAACCACTGTTGTTATGTCAACACTACAATTTCTTCTATTAACACAATAACTATGATAATAATAAATCTACATTGGTCTGTGGTTACACTCTTCCCTTCTAATTGTTCATTCCTCAATCTTGAGGGATTTGGATGATGTCCACTCTGACAGCTTCAAGCTAACAGGGGACTTAGATATTATGGGGCAGATAGAAGGAATTATTTTGCTTGCAGTTGTAGATACACCTTCTTTTTTGGGATGGTACTTGTCCATCATTATCATTTTGTTGGTTGCTCAGGCAAGCCCAAAGAACTAGAGAGTAGGAGTTGGCCGTTCTGATCTACATTGGATATAAAAAATGGAATGGCCCACTTTGGTTCTGGACAAGATGACTCTCCAGGGACTTCAGGACTTGAGGAACAGCATGGCAGTGAGTTCTTTGGGTTTTCCTGAATAGAGCACTGGAGAAGCTTGCAAACTGTAAGCCCCAATTGACGCAGACCATAACAGCTCTAAAAAATCCTGCACTCCTTAGGTAAATTAACAGAAATAGGGTGTCCAAGCAGACCAAAAAAACTTCTGATAATGCCTTCCCCGTTTCAGCCAAATACCAATAGAAAAGCTGCTACCCATATCTTCCCTCGCCCAACTTGGTGTCAGCAGGGCTGAGCAGGGAACTGACCTACTACCCACCAACCTGCCTGACAGAGCAGGAAATGCTCTTTTTTGGAGGGGGAAGCGGGAGGCAATGCTCTTGATTTCCGCACTGGGACAGTGTCAGCAGGGTCCAGCTAAGAGCTGAGCTTCTCCCCACCCAATAACAATGAGTCTGAATGAGGTGGGGCAAGGTGAGGCTAATTGGCCCTCTTCTCCACTCCCTCCTCACCTTAGCAGGTTATAGGAGGAACTAAATTTACACCCTCACTTCGTAGTAATGAGGCAGACAAAATCAGTGCCAGTAGGGGCGAATTGCACTCCATTTTCTCCCACTATGATGTCAGCTGGGCCCAGTGGAAGTTGAGCCACCACCCACCTGACATCAATGAAGCAGAACAAGGAAGTATTAGGTGGAGATAGTCTTCACTCTGCTTTTCCCTCACTCTGGTGTCAACAGAACACAGCAAGGAATTAAGCATCCACATTTACCCAATAGCAACAAAGAGAGCAAGACGTACAAGTCTGTCCTCAGCTTTTCCCCATTGTGACAAGATTCAGTGTGGAGATGAGATTACACCCAACTCAGTGGCAAAGAAGTAGTATGATTCAGTGCTCTGCTTTCACCAGGAAAGTGCCAGCAGTGCTGAAGGTAAGATGATCTTCCACCTTATGCATTTACATTGAATAAGCCCTCCACTTTTTCTAGGATGGTGACAGTGGGGCTCAATGGAGAGCTGGATATCCACCCAGCATGGACCTGCCCATTACACCTTAACAGGGTGACTGCTGGCTAAAGAAACAAAAAGATTAAATAGGATCCAAAGCCCTACAACATAATGCTCAAAATGTTCAGGACACAATGGAAAAGCATGTGTCATACCAGAGAACCAGGACAATCACAACTTGAATAAAAAAAAGCAATTGACAGACACCATTGGGTTGATTCAATGTTGGAATTATCTGATATGCAATCATGAAAATGATATAAAAAAGAACATGGGAATTAGAAAATTTAAAAATAAAATAATAAATATAAACTCACAGGATGGGCTAGATTAAAAATGACAGAGGAAATATTCAGTGAACTAATGACAGATCAAAAGAAATTAACCAATTAAAAAAAATTCAATGGAAAAAATGAACAGAGTATAGGGACCTGCAGGACAGTAACAAAAGATCTGGCATTTATATTATCATCTGACATGATATCTCCGTAATAGGAGAAAACATGGGCCTGACAAAACATTCAAAGGAAGGATGCTAATTCAAAATTAGGCAAAAATAAAATACACTTATAGGTTAAAAAAGATGAGCAAACTCCACACAGGGTAAAATTAAAGAAATTCATACAAGTCACAACATAATCAAGCTTCTGAAAACTAAAACAAAGAAAAAATCTTGAAAAAGTCTAGGAAAAAAATAACACAATACTTATAAGGGATTCAATGACAGCATATTTCTCATCAGAAACCATGGAAACCAGAAGGCTGTCACCTTTTTTTCTTTGGAAAAGAAGTTGTGTGCCTACAGAATAATCATACATAAAATACAGGATTAACATCTTGCATATGTGTGGATTACTTGTTAAAATTGATGATAGCACATTTTTATAATTGAACTATTAATTAAAGTCCATGGTTTAACTTAAGGTTACCTATTTGTGTATTATAGTTCCATGGATTTAAAAAAACTTTTTTGGTACCATATATATAATCTAACGTCTCCCTTTTAATCACATTCAAAAATATATTTCGAAGCTGCTAATTACTTTCACAATATTGTTTGACCATCACCACCGTCCATTCCCAAAACATTTCCATCATTCCAAATAGGAACCTTGTACATTTTAAGCCTTAACTTCCCATTCCCTATCCCCACCCCATCCCCTGGTAAACTATTTTCTAGATTCTCATTCTATGGGTTTGCTTATTCTACTTGTTTTAAATCAGTGAAATCATACAATATTTGTCCTTTTGTATCTGGCTTATTTCACTCAAAATGATGTCTTAAAGGTTCATCCTTGCTATTACATGTATCAGGACTTTATTCCTTTTTATGGCAGAATAATAGTTAATTGTATGTATAGACCACATTTTATTTATCCATTCATAGATCGATGGACGCTTGGGATGATTCCATCTGTTGGCAATTCTGAATTATGCTGCTTTGAACAATGGTGATGAATACCTGTTTGAGTACCTGTTTTCAATTCTTTGGGGTATATGCCAAGCAGTGGGATTGCTAGGTCATATGTTAGTTCCATACTTAGCTTTCTGAGGAACTGCCAAACTATCTTCCACAGCAGCTGCCAGCAGCAATAAATGAGTGTTCCTACTTCTCCAAATCCTCTCCAATACTGTTATTTTCCATTTTTTTGGTAAATAGCAGCAATTCTCACAGGTGTAAATGGTATCTCATGGAGCTTTTGATTTGTATTTCCCTGATAGTTAATGATGTTGAGCATCTTTTCATGTGCTTACTGGCCATTAGTATATGTTCTTTGGACAGATGTCCATTCAAGTCTTTTGCCTACTTTTAATTGAGGTTTTTTTTTTTTTTTTTTTTTTTTTTTTTTTTTTTTTTTTTTTTTTTTTTTTTTTTTTTTTTTTTTTTTTTTTTTTTTTTTTTTTTTTTTTTTTTTTTTTGGTCTATTTGTTGTTAAGTTGAAGGATTTCTTTATATATTCTGGATTTTAAACTTTTATTGGACACATTCTTTTCAAATATTTTCTCCCATTCTGCAGGTTTTTGTTCTACTTTTGTGATAAAGTCCCTTGAGGCACAAACTTTTTATTTTGATGAAGTCCCATTTATCTATTTTTTATTTTGCTCCTTATGCTTTCTTTGGGTGTGAACACTAAGAAACTATTGCCTAACACATGATGTTTCCCTATGTCTTCTTCCAGAGATTTGACAGTTCTAGTTCTTATATTTAGGTATTTTATCCATTTTTTAGTTGATTAGTGTATAGGGTTTGAGGTAGGAGTCCTCATTTTTTTTTCAAATGGAGCATTTATTGAAGAGACTATTCTTTCCCAGTTGAGTGGGTTTTGCTACCTTGTATAAAAAAACAGTTGGCCATAAATATATGGGTTGATTTCCGAGCTCTCAAATCTATTCCATTTGTCTATATATCTCTCCTTATGCCACTACCATGCTGTTTTGATTACTGTGGCTTTGTAATAAGTTTTAAGATAAGGAAGTGTGAGTCCTCCAATTTCATTCTTCATTTTCAATATAGCTTTAGCTATTAGAAGTCTGTTACCCTTCCATGTGTATTTGATGATTGGCTTTTCCATTTCTGCAAAGAAGGGGTTGGAGTTTTGATTGGAATTGCATTGAATCAATAAATTCCTTTGGGTAGGAATGATATCTTAATGATATTTAGTCTCCCAATCCATAAACACCAAATGTCCTTCCATTTATTTAGGTCTTCTTTTATTTCTTTAGCAATATTTTGTACTTTTCTGTAAATAAGTTCTTTACATCCTTGGTTAGATCTACTCATAGGTATTTGATTCTTTAGTTGCTATTGTGAATGGAAATTTTTTCTTGATTTCTTCTTCTCATTGTTCATTGCTTGTATATAAATACTAATGATTTTTGGGTGTTGATCTTGTACGCCAACACAATGCTGAATTCATTTATTAATTCTAGGAGCTCTGTTGTATATTTTTCAGGGTCTTCTGCATATAAGATCATATCTGCAAAAAGGGAAAGTTTTAATTCTTCCTTCACTGTTTGGATGACTTTTATTTATTTTTCTTGCCTAATTGCTCTGGCAAGAATTTTGTTGAATAACAGTGGTGACAGTGGGTATCCTTGTCCTGTTCCTGATCTTAGAGGGAAAGTTTTCAGTTTTTCTTCATTAAGTGTAATGTTATATGTAGGCTGTTCATATATGCCCTTTATCATGTTGAGGAGGTTTTCTTCTTTATCTAGAGTTCTAAGTATTTTTATCAAGAAGACGTGCTATATTTTGACAAATACCTTTTCTTCAGTACATTATATGATCATGTGGTTTTATTCCTTCCTTCTGTTAATGTATTATATTACATTAATTGATTTTCTTATATTTAACCACTTTTGTATGTCAGCACTAAATCCGACTCAATCATGGTATATAATTCTTTTAATATGCTGTTGGATTTTGTTTGCTAATATAATATGGAGGATTTTTGCATCTATAAGAGATATTGGTCTGTACTTTTCTTTTCTTGTGGTATCTTTATCTGGTTTTGTTATGCGGGTGATGTTGGTATCATAGAATGAATTAGGGAGTGTTTGCATCACTTCAATTTTTTGGAAGTTTTTGTGGGGGGGGGAACAAGCAAAAAGCCTAATTTTTTACAGCCTTTTTAAAAAATTAATTAATTAATTTTTTTAAAAAGATACATCGATTACATAAATGTTACACAAAAATTTTGGGGGTACCCATATGCCCCACCTCCCACAACCTTGCACATATACATTCTTCATTAGTGTGGCACATCACCTGCAATAGATATACACATTTTGGGGCTTTGCCACCAAGCATGGACCACAGTTCACATTGTAGACCACACTCTCTCCCACACAGTTCTGCATGTTATATGACGATATAAAATGGCCTATATCTGTCATTGCAACGTCACTCAGGATAATTCCCATGTCCTGAAAAAGCCCCTGTATTACAACTGCTTTTCCCTCTCCCTGCCCCCAAAGCATCCCATGCCCACTGGCTCCACATAATTTTGTAATTTCTTCCATTGCATGAATCACAATAAGTCTATAACAGGACACCAGTAAATCCACTCTAGTCCATAGCTCTTCCCCATATCCTGAGGAGTATGGGATGGTGATGTCCCCTCCACCTCCAAGTGAGAGAGGACTTATATCATGTGGATAAGATGGATGAGATTATCCTGCCTGCAGCTGCAGACTCTCTCCATTCCCTGGGATAGCTGTTGTCCAGCATCATCTCACCACTAAGTGTCCTGGGTGAGTCCCTTGAGTTGTAGAGTAGGAGTTGCAGCTCCACTGAGCTTTTGGACCCAGCTGGCACATGGACAGCCTGTAGTCTCCACTCTCTGAAAGTACATCTAAAA
>PVKH010009396.1:0-18851 GCA_004027955.1 Chaetophractus vellerosus
TAATAAAAGGCGTGCAGGTGAGCCATCAGCCCACACGCATGCGTGGGGCGAGCCAGGCCCTACTAAGCCTGGAAGCAAGATGATGACGCAGCAAGATGATGACGCAGCAAGATGATGACGCAGCAAGATGATGACGCAGCAAGATGATGACGCAGCAAGGGAGAGACACAGGGGAGAGCCAAGCTGAGAGAAGCTGGAAACCAGGAACTGAGCTGGTGCAGGTGGCAGAACGCCTCTCTCCCGCATCAGAGCTCAGTAGGACCGAATTCCGGTGAAGACTGGAGGGGAAGGATGAGAAGAGAAGGTAGGAAACAGACACAGAGGATCACCCAGCGAAAGGACACAGACAGCAAGCGGGGCGGGGGTAAATAAAGTAAATAAATAAAAATAAATCTTTAAAAAATAATAAAATGATGCCACACATAGTTACATATTTATAAGTAATTTATAAATTTTTCTGCATAATTTCTCAGTATATACTTGTACATATGTGCCTGTAGACTCAGACATGAAACCAGGAGACCTGAGTGTGAATTCTGTCTATATCGCCTACTATATCTGTCTATATATCCTACTAGATCTGGATCTATTTTAAGATAGATCTAGGATCTATCATAAGGTGCATCTTTGAATTTCAAAAGTTCATTTATGTATTCAGCAAGCATTTATTGAATACATCCTATGTGCCAGACACTATGCTAGGTTTGGGGTGGGAATGGGGGGTATTTGGACAATTTTAATCTTTTTGGGATTTTGTTTCCTTATCCATCAGGTGGAAATAATATAGTTATGAAGGTGGTGGTTTTGACAGTTAAAGGGCCCTGCATAGTATCATATGCATACTATGTGTTTAATTTTATTGTGTACACACACGTGTACATGCAGTGCTATTCTGTAATAACACTCACAAAGCAGAATTCTGGCATGCTATGTTTAGAAACTCCTTTACAAATAAATAATACCATTTTGACTGGCTCATTTGATAAGCTCAAGTCACATGCCAATAGGCAGAGAAAAGGGAGAAGATGACTCATGGGGAAAAGAGTAGGAGAAACATTAGGTAATTTCTAAAGACTTGAGACCAGGTTTTTTTTTTCCTTTTCAAGGTACACTATCGTATCTGTGGGTATATCTGTGTTTGTGTATAACTACCATTCATTGAGCACCTCCTAAACACAAGGTATTTAAAATTTTTTATCCCACTGAATGCTCCAAATCACCAGTGACTAGGAAAAGTAGAAATTATCATCTACATTACACATTTGAGACAACTGAGGCTCAAGAGTCAAGTAATTTGCCTGAGGTCACTTGGCTAGTCTATAGAGCTTTATTTTGAAGTTGGATCCCTCTAACTCCAAAGTCCATTTCCTTTCTGCCATGACGATCTCACCCCCCTTCCTTATAACCCTAGGCCAGCACAGCGCCAGGCACCCTGTAAGTGCTGGAAAGTATGTGCAGAATGTTAGGTGGAGGGTACCACATTCCACAGTTTGCAGTGAATGGGTTATGGGGCAGACCAAGCATGCCAGTTGGATTATTTTTAGTGCCAATTCCAGCTTTAGGGCCCCCATGCATCCTTGAGCCACAGAGGGAGGTGTGCTAAGGTTGCCAGAGTCCCTGGATCAACTCAATTCAGAAGTGACAGAATTCAACGTTAAGAGGGAGCCCAAGTTGAGGTAAAGAAAATAGAGCTGATTATCAGAGCCAAAGAATAAGGCAAGTCCAGAAATTAAAGTGGAAACAATGAATTTGAAAACAGAGTTGACCAAAAGTAGTTTGAAACCAGTCCATGAAAAATGAAGTAACAGTGAGTTTCCCTTGTATGCATTGCTTGGGCCATGACTGGGCTTAGAGAGACCTCAGAGGAGATACTTAGCATGCTTTTGAAATACACCTTTAATTATGGAGTGAGATATGTGCACTACCTATGAGCTAGAGCTCAAAAATGGTTGCCTAACTCTAAGCTCTGGGGATAAAAACAAAGTAAAACAGGATTTTTCTAAATCTTAGATTATTCAGTGCCTAGTCAGGGAAATAAGGTTGAGATATTCCCCTCTATCTTCACTGGAGTCTTCTTGACAGAAATGGAGCCATATGTGTTCTTGAGACATTGGACAGAACTAAGTGAGCTGTATTTGGTCAGAGGACACACTGCCCCCACGAAATACTGAGAAGGTGATGACTGTAACCAGATGCAAACAAAATGTGGGTGGGATGCTCAGGAATGGGTCTTGTGTCAGGGTAGGTCTCTCAGCCCTTCCTCTGACTCTTTCTGCTTCTAAGACAACGTGCTGAGACAGCCATGATCATATTCCTGTCAGGGCCCCTCACTCAGTCCCTGCATCCTGGTTATAAAATGGCCATGCGAGAGGTGCTTTTGCCAAACCACAAATTTTTGGTCTTGCTACTTGCTCACATGCTTCCTGTGTGATAGGAAAATTGGCAAAATAATGCAGCCCATACACATCTTGTATTGGGGTATTCCACTGGGCCTTGGAAAAATGGCGCCAGGAGAATATGACCTAGATGTTGAATAATGCTTCTCAGTTCGCAAAATTCTTTTGCCCTTCTAGTAGCTTAGTCACCTTGTCAATCCCATGAGGCAGGGAGGGAGGGGATCCACAGTCAGTGAAGGAGAAAGCCAAAGTCCTGTACTGCCTGCCCCTGCCTGCTTCTCCAGCCTCTTTATGTACCACTCTGTCCTTCATTCGCTAAGGACACCCTGGGCCCCAGACACACTAACTGTCTTTCTGTGCCTTGAAATGCTCTAAACTCTGTCCCATCTCATAGCCTTGACACCTGTGGAATGCCTTTCCCACAGCTGTTTACATGCTGGTTCCTTCGCCTCTTTCAGTGCTCAGTTCAAATCCTCCCTCAGTTGAGAAAACACACTTCCCTGGGATGGACGAGACACCAGAATTCAAGGCGAGGCCATCCTTTATATGAGGGGGAATGGGAAACTACTTTTCAGTCTTTTTTAGGCCTATAAAATAAGACATGAGCAAATTTTCCAGTCACCTTGTCATAAAAATTTGAAAACCACTCATCTCTGATGGCCATCAGCATCAGGCACTGCTTTGAGGGTAAAAGTGTGTCCTGCTTCTGGATGCAGCAAGGGCAATGGTGTCCAGTTTTCTAGAGGGCTCCTACCCAGTAGTGCAGGTCACACACTAATGCAGAGGATTCCAGCATGGAGAGGCTAGTGGAGAAGGCTTGTGAGGCACTTTCTGGCTAACTCTTGCTAGACCTTTTGTCTAAGACCAAGAACTTGGTGATGAGTTGGATGAGAGAACTTTTAGGCTGTTTCTTGAAGGACATGTTATTAATATTCTAATAGTGGTGATGGTGGTGGTGACCCAGAATTCCATCCCACACACCCCAGGTCGAGAACAAGGAAGGGAGTCTCCCCGTCTTAAGAATTTATCCTGCATACTTGCCCTCAGTCACAAAACACCCATGTCTAGTGGTGCAATCCCAGCTCCTGCCCCCAGCTGAGGATCCTTCATGCCATGTTTTTTATGTGTGCAAAGGAAAGAAGGGCATATCAAGTCCCTGGAAAGAGCTAGGAGCTGAGATGAAGAATACCGGAATTTGGATTCTAAATCCACTTCTTCCTACCTGAGTGATCTTGAGCAAACCACTTTATCCCTCTAAGCCTAAATTTCCCCATCAGGAAAACAGGGACTTGATTCTGACCTTAATCTACAATACTGGATTGCTCAAGGAAAAACCGATAATGGATTTGAAACTCCAATATAATCTGTAATGTACTACACAAATATGGATTCAACACACAATTTGGCTTAATACAGTGAAAGAACACCAAAGGGGTACTAAAAGCTATACAGATAAATTTTCTCTAAGAGCTCCTGGTGATATAATAATACAATACCACAATACAGTAGTATTGTATGATTATAGTGAGTAGCAGTATCCTTTTTTTTTTTAAGATACTTTATCTAATTTATTTATTTATTTATTTTTAAGGAGGTTCTGGGGATTGTACCCGGGACCTCCTACACAGAAAGCAGGCACTCATTCACTGAGTTGCATCTGCTCCCCATCTGGTTTGCAAACAAATATTCAGGAATAACTGTCTGTACTATTACCAGTTAATTTTTGTCCTTCCATTTGACAGATGGCTTCTATCCCATCAATCTCCAGGGAGCTGTGTTTTTTCAGAGAGCTGTGACCCTTCAATCAGTAACTATCATGACTTTCTACAAGGTGCTGGGCATGATACTAGCAGGTTTCATTTATTGTGTCTTATTTTTGCAACAAGCCCACAAGGTAAGTACTACACAAATACATTTTACACACAAGGACGCTGGAGCTCACAATGCTGAAGTGACAGAGCAGGCTCCTTTTGCTCTGAAGTTCTCCCTCTTTCTACTGTTTGGGCAAGGCAGCAGACCTTCCTCCCACACAGTGTCTTCTGCTTGTTTTACCATAGAAGTGGCCATGAAGTATGATCCCACTTGGCCCTGCACACCCCCTCCCCACAGCTCCTCCTTGCTGGTGGCTCCAGGCCCACACAGCCTTCCACGGAGCCTGCTTGGATTTCCCCTGAAGTCTACTATCCAAGGGAAGTTCACTTGAAGCAGAACAGCAGGACTTTCTACTCCGCAGAGGACTCCAGCCTTGCCAAGTTCTCCACCAGCCAGGCTGCTGGAGGTGGGCCTCGTGCATTGCCATTGCATAAGTGTTATTCCAGCTAGTTCCTGGAATCGGAAATATGGCAAACCATTCACCTGGTAGGGAGCCCTTGCCTGGGAGAGAAGGTTGTTTGGTTAGCTGTGCCTTCAGGGCCCTTTCCAGGAGACCAGCTTGTGAAAAGGTTTGTCTAGCAAGGCCCATTGCTTAAGTCAAATTTGCTTTATTTTCCCTATTCATTAACCCAGCACGTAATTTTCCTTCCAGTTGTCTCTCACATCCACTTTGCAGCCTCTGTCTGGTTCAGGCTCTCCCCATCTCTAGCTGAAATCATGCTGTGGCCTCCTTGCTGGTGTCCCAGGCATCCTGCCTCCAGCCATGCCCACAGCTAGACCAGCCTCCACACTGCAGCCAGGCACACATTTCCAAATGTCAATCCAACTACATCAGGTCCCAGCATGCTCTATAAAACTATTTATTTGGAACTTCAATGATAACCTTTCCCACAGCTTGTCCCTTGTGGGTAGAAACTACATTTTGGCATGTACTAGCTCTCATATGTAGCAGATTACTTAACTTTTTGACATTCCATGTTTTCATCTGTTCATGGGTTACTTGTGAAAAATAAATGAAATGATATATTTTTTTTAATTCCATATATTTGTTGATGCATTCAAGCAGTACAGAAAGCCGTTGAAATAATGAAAGTTGTTTATATACAAGTCTCTTCTGCAAGATTGGGCACTTGGCTTGGAAGGGCTGCGTCTCACTCATCTTTGCCTTCCTCCAAGTTCCTTAGAGACACTCTTGAAATGTATCTAGCAAATGACTTTGGATAGGAGTTGATATAAGGCCTGGTTGTATTGGCACCACTAATCTCTAGTAAGAACAAGTCCAAGGCTATAGGAACAGCAGTGGGCCCTGATTCAGGCTTGTGCCTGCAGGCAAAAAAAAAAAAAAAAAAAAAATCCACTGCCAGGGGAAGGCCAATAGACAGCACAGTTTTCCAAGGAGTCTTCCAAGGGAACATTTATTCACTTCCTTACTGAATTTGCCCAAGTTTTGGATTTATCCCACAATTCCACAGCCTCAGAAAAACCAATTTTTTCAGTCCCCAGAGTTGAGCCTTCCTTTTAGGTGGTTTGTTTACCCAAAAGCCAGTCTCTTAGAAGTCCAATCGCTCCTGTGTTACTGTCTGGCTAGAATGAGAAGCCAGATGGAAGTGGACTACTCACATTGGTGTGGCCAGCACATTCTCTCCCTATGGGCCTCATGGCTGGAGATGTCACATTAAGCTCTTAAGGTTGCTGGGTGAACTAGGTATCAAGGCAAGAAGAATCGAATGAACTATTAGCACCCAATTAAGATAGCCTCATGAGGTTCCTAGCGCCCAGCATGGACACACTGCCAAAATTTCCTGCTGTTACTTTGCTTTCCCTCTTCCTTCAAATATATTTGAGATCTATGATTGGATTAAGATCAGCTGAGTCTCACAGTCCTGGGAGCCATCCTGTCTCCTTAGAGGTACCTCGTTTATCTCTATACTAATCCATCTATGCTTATAAACTTTCACTCTCAGAGGATAATCCTACTTCCATATTTTCAAGTTCTCTCATGAAGTTACTTATAATCTTCTACACTGGTAATAATGTTTTTCTCTGAGAACAGCCTGGCACAGTAGAATGATCATAAAATCTGGAGTCAGAAAACTTATAAGTTTACTTACAAGCTCAGACACTTTGATGGAATGAACCTCACCTTGTCATTTGTTAAATGGAAATGAAATGCTAATAACTACTCTTCCAGGTCAAGGATGTTATCAACTCTATACAACTTGTTAGCTATTTTTATTCCTCTTATAGAAGATCTGGGAATAAGAAAGACACAATTTTACTCTCATTAAACCAGTTTATAATCAACACAGACAAACCACCTTCAGATATGAGGGAGGGTTCAACACTCAACCACTGAGTAGCTGTCTTCTCTCCACATCTCTCTTGCATCTGAAACACTGGTTCCAGACTTCTTAAAGGATATGTCTGAGGAAGCATCCAACTGGATGAATTTCCTGAAGACTTGTCTGGGAAGGGGTTCACTATTTTTGCCTCATCTTGCATATAACTGGAAGCTCCAGTGATATGAAAGCCAAGAATGGAGTGGAGATTCATCTGAGCTTTCTGGATACCAGAAGGAGTTCACTTGGGGTTACATTGATTCAGCTGTGAAGTAGTAGCATTCACAAGGATTCCATTATAATGAGAGCTAATCAGCCCACCTCTCATGGAGTATGAGCAGCATGAACAGTATTTGGCAAATGAATCTACCTACTGGGGTCATCCATCTTGGGTCAGCTCAAACGTGGCCCAAAGTATTGGGAGGTCCTTGCGAAACATCTGCTGCTGTTAATTACAGAACGGTATGCTACTGAAACCAAAGCAGATGTTGTCTTTTAGGTTTGTTTGTTTTTTTCATTTTATTACCGGCTTTGACTCTCACATCTCAATGCTTCCTAGTAACCACCTCTTTGCTTCAGCAAGATATGTTTCCTGACTGTGATCCCCTCATGCTATACCCATTCCCTACATCAATGTCTTTACCCATACTGCTCTCTGTCAACTATTTGTGAGGGAGAGGGAAAGTGCTATAAACCCCTCTCATCCAGCAGGCTGCCTAGACCAAGAAGTAGCTCAATGAGTGTTAGATGGAAGAATAAATTAATGTGTCCGTAAATGAAAAATTGAGTAAAGGAAGGAATGAATGAATGAGTTAGTGAATGAATGAGTGAGTGAGTGAAGCTATAAGGAGATAATTGTAAATATTATGAGTTTTTTTTTAATAAGAGTTGTCTCACGCGACCATGGGGATGGGCAAGTCCAAATTCTGTAGGGCAGGCCACAAGCTGAGAACTCTGGTGAAAATTTTCAATGAATTCCCCAGGAGAAGCTTGCTGGCTGAAGTTGAGATGGAGATTTTCCCTTCTGACTGCTGAAATCATCAGTAAGTTGATTTCAACTTACTGATGATTTAGGTCCATGAAATATCCTCACAGTAACAAGTAGGTCAGTGTTTGCTTGACCAAACAACTGACAAAATTGACAAATGAACTTAACCATCACAGTCTCCCCCTTGTCAACGTGACCTTGAACCATACTTAGTCTCTAAATAAAAACAAGGACAGTCATATTTTTCACGTAACAATACTCAACTGTACTGCATACGATCAGAAATGCACTCTCTCCAGTATAAGGTAATATTCACTCTTAAACTTGATATCCTATAACTTAACTTAAATACTATGACACAATGCTAATATAGCTTATGTCATATGATAAAGGGATTCAATAGAAATGTAAACAAAGATATTTGTTTTATGTACATTTATATACTGTTAACAAAACAAAGAAGAAATATTCATTATCTTGTTTCGGTAACTGGTCACATGGCTGTAGCTCATAATTGTAACTCTCTTCTTCCACTACCCAGTCCATTTCCCCTTTAACCTCAGCAAGTACCTCAGCTTGCCATGGTTCTTTACCTGGAGGAATGACCCAAACCTTCATTCCTGAAGTTTCTGGGCCTTTGGTAGTCCTACCTGGGTTCAGTTGTTTCATTTTTCCATTGACTTTAATCACAGGGCTTGGTAGTACTAGGAGATGTCCTAGGGGATCTCCTGTATTCCAGGCAAACTCTTCTTTACTTCTATTGTGTAGTTGCAGTCTTATTTCCCCTTGATAGTCAAGATCAATTGCTGAAGCCAGTACAGTGATTCCCTTCTTTGGCTGTTGATTTAGAGGCATGAGGAGCCCAAAGTGACCAGGTGATAGTCTTAACTTCCAGTTCAATAGAATCATTGTTGTGTTCCCTAGTGGAAGCACTCCTCCTTTTGGAACTAAGAGCTGTAGTCCAGCAGAGGTTAAGGATGCAAGGAGAGGAAGCAAAATTTTTCTAATGGATCACTAGTGTTAATAGTCAGTACTACCACCCACTTTCATCCATTGACTTTTAGACCCATGAATCTTGGCTATGGGAAAGATAGCTCCATAGGGTGGATGCTGATTTAAAGCATACACAGTCTCCTGGAGAGCATTGCCCCAGCCCTGCAAGGTACTGTTATCTAGTTGGTTGTAACTGAGTTTCCAAAAGGCCCATTCCAGGAGAAGATGCCGCTCGAGCAGTTGAGCACCTGCCTCCCATATGGGAAGTCCAGGGTTTGGTTCCCAGTGCCTCCTGAAAAAACAAAAACAAACAACAAGCAAAACAAATGAAAAAGCCAACTCAGGGAAGACAATGTGGCTCAGTGGTTGAGTGCCAGCTTCCCACATACAAGGTCCCAGAGTCCCAGGTTCAATCCCCAGCATCCAGTACCTTAAAAAAAGGCCCATTCCACCATTCTATCTATCCAACTGCTTCAGGATGATGGGGAACATGGTAAGACAAATGAATTCCATGAGCATGTGCCCATTCCCATACTTCATTTGCTGTGAAGTAGGTTCCTTGATAAGAAGCAATTACTGTGTGGAATATCATGGTGGTGGATAAGGCATTTTGTAAGTCCATGGAAGGTAGTTTTGACAGAGCATTGCTTGCAGGAAAGGGAAAACCATACCCCGAGTATGTGTCTATTCCAGTTAGAATAAAATATTGCCCCTTCCATGATGGAAGTCATCCAATACGATCAACCTGCCACCAGGTAGCAGGATGATCACTTCAAGGAATTGTGCCATATAGGGGACTGAGTGTTGGTCTCAGCTGCTGGCAGATTGGGCTCTAAGCAGTGGCTGTAGCCAGATTGGCCTTGGTGAGTGGAAGTCTATTGTGCTGAACTCATGCATAAGATTAATCCCTACCACTGTGGACATTTTGTTCATGGGCTCATTGGGCAATGACAGGAGTGGCTGGGCAAAGAGGCCAACTGGTATCCACAGAACAAGTCATCTTATCCGTTTAGTTATTAAAATTTTCCTCTGCTGAAGTCACCTTCTGGTGAGCATTCATATGGGGCACAAATATCTTCCTGTTTTTTGCCCACTCAGAAAGGTCTATCCACATATCTTTTCACCAGACCTCTTAGTCACCAATTTTTCAATCATTTTCCTTCCAAGTCACTGACCATCCAACCAAACCATTGGTGACAGCCCATGAATCGGTATACAGAAACACCTCCAGCCATTTCTCGTTTCAAGCAAAATGAACAACCAGGTTCACTGCTTGAAGTTCAACCCACTGAGAGGATTTCTCTTCACCACTGCCCTTCAGGGTTGTCCCAGAAAGGGGCTGTAGTGCTGCAGTTGTGCACTTTCAGGTGTACCTGTATATCATACAGAACCATCTGTAAACCAGGCCCTAGTTTTCTCTTCCTCAGTCAACAAATCATAAGGAACTCCCCAAAATGCCATCACTGTGGGCTGGGATAGAGAAGGTAACATGGCAGGAGTGGGGACCATGGGCATTTGGGCCCCTTCCTCATGTAATTTACTTGTGCCTTCAGGATCTTCTTGAGCCCTATCTCATATATACCATTTCCATTTTATGATGGAGTACTGCTGTGCACCTAACTTTAAGGCTTGGTGAGTCAGACAATACCAGTTCATGGTAGGCAATTCAGGTCTCATGATAACTTGATAGCCTATGGTTAAGCATTCAATCTCTATTAAGGCCCAGAAGCAGACCAAAAGCCGATTCTCAAAGGGAGAGTAACAATCTGCAGAGGATAGCATGGCTTTGCTCCAAAATTCTAAGGGTCTGCATTTTAATTCTCCTATAGGGGCCTGCCAAAAGCTCCAGACAGCATCTCTATTTGCCACTGACATTTCCAGTACTGTTGGTTCTGCTAAATCATATCGCCCAAGTGGCAAAGTGCTTGTACAGAAGCCTGGACTTGTTGCAGAGCCTCCTGTAGTTCTGATCCCCACTCAAAGCTATTAGCTTTTTCAGGTCATTCAGTAAATGGACTGGAATAGCGCTCCCAAATGAGGTATATACTGTCTCCAAAATTCAGAGGCCAACCAGGTATTGCACCTCTTTTTTGGCTGAATGAGGGGCCAGATGTAAAAGTTTACCCTTCACCTTAGAAGGGATATCTCATCATGTCCCCATACCACTGGAAACCTAAAAATTTCACTGATATAGAAGGGCCCTGTATTTTTTTGGAATTTATCTCCCACCCTCTGATGAACAAATACCTTACCAATAAGTCTAGAGTAGTTACTCTTCTTGCTCACTACATCCAATCAACATGATACCATCAATATAATAGACCAGTGTGATGTCTTATGGGAGGGAGAGACAATCAAGGTCCCTGCGGACAATATTATGACACAGGGCTGGAGAGTTGATATACCCCGGAAGTAGGACAGTGAAGGTATATTGTTGGCCTTGCCAACTGAAAGCAAACAATTTCTCCTGGTCTTTACTAACAGCAATTGAAAAAAAAGCATTTGCCAGATCAATAACTGCATACCAGGATGATTTGCTCAAGCAATTATACCATATCTAGAAGAGCAGCTGCAATTGGAGTCACCACCTGGTTAAGTTTATGATAATATCCTGTCATCTTCCAAGATCCATCTGTTTTCTGCACAGGCCAAATAGGAGATTTGAATGGGGATGTTACATCTTTCAAGTCCTTGATGGTGGCACTAATCTCTGCAATCCCTCTAGGAATCTGGCATTGCTTTTGATTTACTACTTTGCTAGATAGGGACAGTTCTAATGGCTTCCACATGGTCTTTCCTACCATAATAGCCCTCAGTCCACAAGTCAGTGAACCTATGTGGATTCTGCCAATTGCTGTTTGTCTTTTCCAATTATGCATTCTGGAACTAGGGAAATAACCATAGAATGAGTCCAGGGACCCACTGGACCCACTGTGAGATGGACCTGAGCCAAAGCTTCATTGATCACCTGACCTCCATAAGCCCCTCCTCTGACTAGGGACCACACTGACATTTTGGATCTCCTGGAATTAATTGCCACTTCTGAGCCAGTGTCTAATTCCAAAACATCTGATCATGCCCTTTTCCCCAGTGCATAATTACCTGGTAAAAGGCTGTAGGTCTCTTTGGGGAGGGCTGGGAGGAAGATTAACAGTGTAAATTTTTGTCAGCGTAAAAGGGTCCTTTTCCGGGGGCCGGCTGTATAGCCCAGTGGATAGGGCACCAGTACACCACATGGGAGGCGCCGGGTTTGGTTCCCGGGGACCTCTCCGAGCGGGCAGACGGCCTTGAGAAAGGCAAGCCACCGTGGGCGGGGCAAAGCCACCGTGGGCAAGGCAAAAAGCCGCCACGGGCAGGGCGGAGCTGCCACGGGCAGGGCAAGTCACCTGAGAAACACGGAGCTGAGCCGCCTGCGAATCACGGAGCCGAGCAGCCCGCAAAACATGGAGCTGTACCTACCGCCCACGAAACACAGAGCTGAGCCGCCCATGAAACGGAATGGAGCCACCCACGAGCGGGGCAAGCTGCCTGCATGAAGGGCCAACTCGGCGCATCGCCGCAAAAATGGGGGGAGACAAGAAGCAGACATAGAAGAACACAGAAAAATGAACACACAGCAAAAGCAAGCAGAAGGGGGGGGAGATATGTAACAAAAAAAAAAAGGGTCCTTTTCCAAGGGGACCCAGTCTTCCCTTCATTCAAGGGGCTCTGGGTCCATAAACTCTTTCAAGTCTGAGAATTGATTAAGGGGCCCTGGCTGTCTGTTTTTGTAATTCAATTTAGGTCTCTGTGAGTCAGATTATTGTGATTGATGCTTTGGTCTGCTATTGTTATGGTAGTTATGCCCACCTTATCGTTAGAGATTAAATGCTGCCACTTGGTTTTTGCCAACCTGGGATTTGATCATCACCCATTGTGTTTAAGGATTGAGTTGAGTGACAGAAGTTCCCACAGTAATATGTGACCTACAAAGAAGCGTGACCATAGAGCTCTTCAAAGATAATGAAGTTAGTCTCACAAATTTATTCCTCATAGTCCAGGTGAGAGATGTGTCTTCTGGACATTCCTGAGGTGGGTAAGCAGTTCTGACATGATAAATACACTCTAACACTCCAACTTCTCTAAACCTTTGGATCTCCTCATCTACATTATACCAGGGCAGTTCTGGCATTTCAGCCAAGGCAACATAGGCCATCTTTTGGTCCATGTTTCAGCCAATCACTCAAACAAATTGTTAGAGCTCTTTCTAATCCCTTGAGCTATAACATTGTATCAGAATCTTAGTGGGCCCATATCAATAAATTCAACCTGATACAACTTTATATTCCTTCCACCATTATCCCACACCCTTAATATCCATTCCCACATATATTCCCCTGATTTCTGTTTGTATAAATTGGAAAAATCATGCTGTCCTTTTGTAGTGTAGTGCACTTCCTCATGGGTCATACTTTGTACTTCACCTTTTGGTGCCTATTGGGACTTTGGTCTAGTTATAGATCTGGAATAAAAGGGGGTTGATGGAGGTGGGGATGGGTCACAAGAAGAATTAGAAGTGTCCTGCAAGCCAACTATTTCAGGGCATTCCACTGCAGTTTCATCTGGTGAAACAGGATTAATCTCTTCAGACAAAGGAATAAGGGCTATTGCCTCAGGGGAGGTGGTTCCAGATTTATCAGGCACAGCAATCTTTTTAAGTGGAGGTAGAATGGCAGACTCCTCAGAGCAGACTGGGAGTCAGGTGACTCATTCCTCAAGGCAGACCATTACAGGATTATCTGGCAAAGACTCAACAGAATCTAGGGTTTCAATGTACCCATCACCATCTTTATCAACCCATATGTCCCCATTCCAATTTTCAGAATCTCATTCCTTTCTAGTCAGTGCCCTTGTTTTAACAGCAGACACCCTGCAAGGTTGGGAATTTAGTTTACATTGTAATTCAGCCACTTGCACAATGAAACTCTGGGTCTCATTTTCAGAAATCTCAAGTCTGCAGCTCCACAAAATAAAATTTTCTTTGAGGACACACATAGAAACTTTCACATCCTTCATGTATTACTTAAGTTGCAAATTTGAAGCCTTCAATTCATCCCTTTGTTTTTATAACTGTATCCAGCATGTTTAGGAACAACCAGCCAACATCATTATACCTTTTAACTCCACAAAACTCTGTTAAGGTGTCAAAAACATTCTCACCTAGAGCCTTACCTCTTACTTGAGTAACCGTATCCAGTGGTGATATTTTACATATCTCTATTGCCATCTCATACCTTGGACTATCAGTGTCATCTTCATTGTAGGAAATAGAATCATTAATGTCTTTGACCCTAATCAGATTAGAGAACCAATGTGAAAACCCCAGAACCAATTCAGAAATCTCATCCTTAAGAACCTATTTCTCAAGAACCACCCCACTTCTGGTACCAAAGCTGTTTTAGTCAGGGTTCTCTAGGGAAACAGAACTGAAAAGAGATATTTGTAAATATTATGAGATTTTTAAATAAGAATTGTCTCATGCAACTGTGGGAATTGGCAAGTCCATTTTCTGTAGAACAGGCCACAGCTGGGAACTCTGATGAAGGTTTTTGATGAATTCCCCAAGAGAAACTGGCTAGATGAAGTAGAGATGGAAATTCTCCTTTCTGACTACTGAAATTATCACTTCTCCTCTTAAGGCCTTCAACTAGTTAGTTGTAATTTCTCTCATTGTTGAAAGCAAATTCCTCAGTTGATTGCAGATGTAATCAGCCAGAGATGCAATAAACTTACTAATGATTTAAGTAGATGTACTATCCTCACAGTTAAAATCAGACCAGTGCTTGCTTCACCAAACAACTGGACACCATAACTTGGCTAAGTTGACACATGAACTCAACCATCACAGTTAATGAATAAATTAATGAATAAAAGCCTGTGTTTTCCTTTCCTTAGAGACATGCTATTTGACTTCCTTATTTTACTCTGGGCTGGTCCAGTCTGCATGGTTTTCACCACTCAGTAGGAAAACTGAGGTCAGTGAAACCCAGGGAATCAAAATGTGTTTCAGATTCATTAAGCTTCATTCCCACACACCAAATTATAGCCTAGGGAACACTGGCCCCAGTGCCAAGGTCCAGTTGTACTGATTAGGTATGAGCTTTGAACAGTAATGTCTTCTCTTAAAGGGATGGGTTGCTTTTAAAAAGGTCAGGTTGTGTTGCCATGTTGAATGAACTGGACAAATTTCACTTCTCTTCTTATGTCAGAACAGGGTCTACAGAGAGAGGAATGAAACTGAACCTCTTCAAGTGCCCCGAAGTGTTTGCTTTTCTCATAGTTGCCATACAATGTAAACGTCATTATCCTCCATTTTAAAGATGACAAAGCTGAGTGTCCAAGACGGGATGTAACTTGCCCACAGTCACATTACTAGTTCACAGACCCAGTATTCAAGTACAGGCCTGACTTTAAGCCCTTGCTCTTTCTACCCACTATTAGATATGGCTAGGTCATTGGTCATTGGTTGTATATAAATCATCTGGAGGGATTGTTAAAATAGATTGGTATGACCTACCCCTAGATTTTCTGATTCAGTGTGTTTAGGATTGGGGCAGGAGAACTTGCATTTCTAACAAATTTCCCAATGAATATGATGATGCTGGTCCAGGGACCACACTTTGAGAATCATTTGGTTTAGGTACCAGAAAGGACTCTTAACTACAATTAGTAGAAACCAATTGGAGGTAATTTGAGCAAAAAAGGAGCATTTCATAACAAGGATGTAGGTGTACGTCCTGAAACCTGAAGGAAGGAACATAATTTGCTCTCACATAGGTTGTAGAACCAGAGACAAGCCTCTATCTCCATCTTTCATCTATGCTTCTCTCTGAAATTTGCTTCATTCTCCTCTCTCTACTTATAATGGTTTCCTCTGCTTTTCCCATCCAGTAGCAAACAACATAGCTAGCAGCATCTTCTCAGGGCATACTAGTCAGTGCCAGTGGCCCAAATAAAGAATGAATCTCCCTCACTGCCCCAGTTCCAAATTCCCAGAGACTGATTTGAGTTAGGTAAACAGCCCCATACTAATTTTTGTGACCCAGAGAGTAGTGTGGATAACATTGTATAGACTGGCTATGAGTTTGGCTCCATCCAATATAACCACAGAGAGTGACAAAGAATGGTAGTTCTTAGAGAAAGACTTTAGGTAGTAAACCCAAAATTTGATCATACTGGCTGGCATGAAGAAAATGTGGTACTCATATAGCTAAGTAACAAGTGAGAAAGTTAAATTGAACCAGTATATTGACCACTCAGAATGAAAGTGACTGTTGGTTGGGAGACCTTTCAGACCGTGTTGCTGATGGCCTTCAGAAATAATATTTTCCCTTGGACTAGAAGATGCAGTAAATCCATCTGTTTTGCAAATTCTCATGAACAAGTCTACACAGACAATTCTTAAGGCTAAATAGAGCCAGTTCTGTCTTCTGGCAGAGACAGATGGAATGGGAGAACAATGGAATGTGGAATTTCAAACCAGTGTAGCTGGCCAAGCCAGGTCAGGAAAAAGGCACAGATTACATTCATTAATGTTTTGCATACCCACCCAACGCCCCCTCTCCCCCTCACCAATATTCATCCCACCCTGCAAGGGAAAGGCTGAAAGCTGCTAAAGAAGGACTGAGAATGAACTTGAGGCAGACTGGACCATATGTTCAGCCAGGTCTCTCCACCCAGGCACCAGCAAAGGCCTGGTACTGCGTTTCCAAGAAAGGCATTTACTCTAGATGCTGTTGAGCTAGGATCCCTTTCCTAAGGCTACCCTTGAATAATAGCTGGGCATCCCCGCCGAGTCACAGATTTGCATACTGGAAATTCCCATGATGGGTATCTGGAGCTGGAAAGGTGCCGGCAAAAAATATAGTGGAAAGAGCACTGGACTTATGAACAACACTTCGTGGACTCAACTTCTGACTGACAAACCAGGATATCACTTTTAAGTCAGTCAGTGCAACTCTGTCCTTCCATTTCCTCTAATGAAATTGGGGGACATAATTATCAGAGTCCTTCTGATTCATTAGGTTGCTACAAATAGCAAGTGTGATCTCCTGGGATTATTATACATGAGGTTTAGCTACTGTTCACAGCAAGGCCATCACTGCCACTCATGTATGATGTTTTTATGTGAATTAGAAAAAGTTTCCCTTTCCTTCAGTGAGAGCACATGACTTAGTAAGCTTGGATAGGCTAAATTCTGATTCCCCACCCCCACCCCACCCCTATTCTCCCTCTCAGCTAGGAACACTTGTGCAGGGAAAAACCTCCACAAGCTTCACAGTGGCCCCTGGATCATGGTGCCACCTTTAAGAAAAAAGGGAATCTGCGTAATATAGAGGCCTCAGGATGATTTCAATCCTTCTTGTTTATAGCAGAGGCAAAGAAGCCGGCCAAGGCAGCCATAATCACTATAGTCCCAATCCACATGATTAAAAACAATTGGGGGAAAAAAAACCAACTGGTCAGATGAGTTCTCCCCCCAGAACCCCACCCCCCCACCCCCGCCCCTTACAGCAATGGAGAAAGGCAGAGGACAGAGCCATAACATGCACATGAAGGAAAACCATTGTCTCTTAGAAGCCTCAAGCTGGCTTGTTTGAATTTACATATTTTTCCAAAATCTCCCCAGTCTCCTTTCCTTGGTCTTTCTATATTAGGCCTGCACTTACAGCTCCTTCCTTCAGCATGTCTATGGAAGATGGGTAGGGGTTTAGTCTCTAAAATTGTGTAAGAGCTATATACCCAGCCACTGAAACTCACTGTCAACAGTATGAGTTAAACTTATTTGTCCTTTTCTCTACTTTTTGTTAGACTGCTACTTTTCTTTGATTACTTTTTTGCTTCTGTCTTTGAAACTATATTAGACCTATATTCCCATTCAAATGTATATTTTAGTCCCACATTCTGCAGTTTCTGTAAAGCCACTATGCATGAACCAAGTATATGGAACTTCAGAAAACAGGTGCACAGTCTTGTTCTTTGTTCACTTAGTCCTGAACTATTTGTCCTCATTATTCCTCCAACCACACTCCACCTGGATTGAGACTCGCCTTGATTCAGACTTCATCGCCCATTTTCCACTTACATCTTCATCTTGCCTAACCTCTTAACCCTTCACACCCTCCCCTCAGCTACTGATATTGAGCTCACCTCCCCAGCTGCAGCATTCTGCTTCTCTCCACCCAGCATCTCTCCTGGTTTGGGTGTACACTGGAGAGGCACATCCATTGCCCCTTCACTGTTCAGGTGCATGCCTGTGAGGCCACACAGCCTCATGAAAAGGAAGGCAAGTCGAGCTTTAGGGAAGATCGCAATGCATTTTGAGCGAACAGGAAGGTGCCTCCTTCAGCGGGGAGAAGGTGCACCCACTCCACCTGGGAAGAAAGGCATCGTGACCCTCCTGATTATGGAGTACAGCCTGAATCCATGCTAGGAGTAGATGGGGGGCGGGGGGGAGACCTCAGTAATATCAAAACAGGATTTTGAGGAGACTGGAGAGAGAGGTAAACATGTTTCATAATCAAGTGAAAAAAATCGAAAGAAGTTTTCATTGAAGTTGGTGATCCGTTTCTACTTCCTAGATTACTTTGCCTATCAGCTTAACTTCTGCCTGCTTTCTTAAATTTTTACTTTCTGAATGTTTCTGAAACCTGGGGGGTCTCCCTGCTTCCAGGCTTGTTTCACTGAAATTCACCCTCTAGTGTGGCCTTAGTGTTCTTCCTAAAACTTCAAGCAGACCTTGCCATTGCCTGCTGGGAACCCATCAGTGGTTCCCATCACCTGAAGTGCAAGGTCAGGGCCTGCCTACTCACCTGTTTAGATGTCTGTCTCCATCACAAGATGGCAGCTCCTTGAAGGTAGGCCTACATCTTCCTCACTTTTATATCACTATCACTGACCTCCACACCTGACACAACAGGCACTCCATAGTGACCATCAACTGATTAAGTAATGTCATACATAAAGTGCTCCTAATTGGGATCTAATCTTGTTTATTTAATTTCCCATCTTTTTGTAAGGAAAAAAATAGAACACTTACACTGTGTTTTCAACCCTTGAATCTCATTGGCGCTGGACCTTGTCAAAGTAATCCACAGGCCTGGGGGGCTCAGTGACCAGGGTACCCTTAGCAGGTCAGTGTCTGCAAAGCTGAGGTCCTTGAAAAGTAGGCCATCTTAGCTCTACAAGTGGGAAAATAGTTAGTAGCCACTAAGAGCATCCAGC
>PVKH010009397.1:0-18847 GCA_004027955.1 Chaetophractus vellerosus
GAAAAAGAAAGATGGAAAAATGAAAAGTATAAAAGAATATTGGGATGCAATTAAATGGTCTAAAAACAAGCCATTGGTGTTTCAAAAGGAGAGAGGAAACAGAGCAAACACAATATTTGAAGAAACAGATAGCCAAGTATCATCTAAAATTAGTGAAAGACTCCATTCTCTGGATTTATAAAGGCCAACAAGTCCCAAGCAAGATAAAAACAAAGAAAACTACACTATGCATTTTATAGCCAAACTGATGAAAACCAAAGGTAAAGAGAATTTCTTAAAATCAGCTAGAGGAGGACAAAAGAGAAATGTTACTTTCAAAGGAGCAGCACTAGAAACAATGCTTGGCTTTTTGGAAGAAACTATGAAAACCAGAAGACAGTGGAACAGCATCTTTAAACCTCTAAAAGAAAAAAAAAGCCAACCTAAAATTCTATACACAGTGAAAATATTCATTAAAAATAAACAAAATAAAGATGCTTGTGGTTAAACAAAGGCAGAAAGACTGCTGCTAGTAGAACAGCTTTACAAAAAATCATAAAAAGGACTTCTTTAAGCTAAAAGAAAATGAATCCAGAAACTATAGGAAGGAAAGTAGAGCATTGGGAAAGGTAAATGTGGGTGTACATATAAACTATTATTGATGTTTAAGATGATGACATCAATATTTTAGGATGGTCTATAATATATGTAGAAGAAAATTATATGGCAACAATAGTACAAAGGGGATGAGACTTAAACTGTTACAAATTTCTGAAGTTTAGAGGAAGTCATAGAATACTAAATTTAGATGAACTGTAAAACGTTAAGGATACACATTGTAATCTCTAAGGTAACCACTAAAAGAGTAATACAATATTGTAAAAGTAATAGAGGAGAAAGTGGAATAAAAAATACGGGACTAATAAAAAGGGGGCAGTAATAGTAGCATAAATGAATAAAAGATTGCAAAAATATAAAACAATAGTAAGATAATCTTTACCCCAATTATATAAATAAGTGCATTACATTTAATACACAAAAATATATTTTCAAAAGACCAAAATTGTTAGACTGGATTAAAACAAACAGAAAACCAAGACCCAACTATATGATATTTATAAGAAACACTATTAATATAAGTAAATAGATAGAATGAAAGTAACAGGATGGAAAATAATAAATTATGCAAACACACCAGCCAAAGGAAGCTCATGTAGCTACATTAATATAAGACAAAGTAGACTTTAAGGCAATACATAAAGATAAAGCAGAAATTCCATGACAAATGAATCAGTTCAACAACAAAAAAAACATAACAATCCAAAATTTGGGTACATCTAATAACATAGCATCAAAACAAATGATAAATGAAGATTTTAACCCAACAGTCTGATAGACTGATAGTATCTGACAGATGAAATAGACAAATATAGTTAAGTAACTTGATTTAATTGATATTTTTAGAACTTTGAACTGGACAATTGCATTTTTCATATTTTTTTCAATTGTTCATGGGATATATACCAAAATAGTTCATATGCTGGCCCATAAGGTAAGTCTCAATAAATTTCAACAATTTAAATAAAGCAGAATATATTATTTGACCACAGTGGAGTTAAAATTTAAAAAAAAAATAGAAAAATAACTAGAGAAACCCAAAATATATGGAAATCAAGTTAAAAATACTTAATTATGCCTTGGTCAAAGGAGAAATACCAATGGAAAGAAAGTATTTTGAACTGTAAGCTAATGAAAATGGGGCACATAAAAACTTATGGAATGCAGTTAAATCAGTGCTTACCATGAAGTTTATGGATCTAAATTCACTTTAAAAATTTTAAAAAAGCTCAATACAGTAATCTAAGCTTCCATCTCCCAAAGTTAGAAAGAGAATTCAAAGTAAACAAAAGAACAGAAGAAAGAAAAGCATAAAGATATGAGAAAATTTCCATGAAATGGAAATCATGCATACAATAGAGATAAAACTAAAGATAGCTTTTGAAATGATTATTAAAATTAATAAACTCCTTCTAAGAATGCTCCAGAAAACAAAAGAGAAAACACAAATTACCAATATTAGGAATCAATGTAGGAACATCAGTAAAGATTTCACAGACATTGAAAGGACATTGAAAGCATTATGAACCATTTTATGTCAATAAATTTGTCAACTTAGATGAATTGGACAAATTCTTTTAAAAAAAATGCATCTTACCTAAACTGACACAAAAAAGAAGTGGAAAGTCTGAATTTTAATCTGGAATTAAAATCTCTACCACAAAAAAACACTTCCAGCCCAAATGGACTTACTGGTGAGTCCTCCAAAACACTTAAGGAAGCAAAAATATCAGTCACACAAAATTTTTCAGAGAAGAGAGGAAAGAGGAAAATACACTAACACCACACACACACACACACACACACAGTCTTACACACATACTCACAAGACAGTATTTATAAGCAGGTAGATTTACCAGCCCCACCTGTCCCAACACTCATCCCAGAGGTTGTGGTGATATTAAAGGAAATAACATTTGTCTTTCTACCTGCTTTACAGACACTACAAGTTAATTCTACGTAAGTAAGTTACTGTTTCTAAAGGATGTTTTCACTGGATTTTTCATGACACATTATGTATCTTTTTATTTGTGCTCTAATCCTTGCTGTTTAACCTTTTAGAAGTTAGCCTTATTTTAGTCAGTCTGAAGTAGAGACATAATCATATTTATCTAGCCTCTATCGTTAGCCCTATTTTATATGTGAGGAAACTGTGTCCAAGAAAGTTTAAGAAATTTTTCCTCATAGCAAAAAAGTTTCAGAACTAAAATTTTAACCTGGAATTATATGATTACAAATCTCTACTTTCATCTTGTTGAGTTCCCTGAGACCTTTGCCACTTGGTCAATATTAGAAAAGAAAAGGCAGTTCTGTGAATGCGGAGAATGTAAGAATGCTACTGCCATCTTTTTATGGTAGAAGGTATCAGACTTGTTTCCAGAGTGTTGTGTGAAGATGATGGACATCAAAAATATAATTTTTGGAAGAAAGAAGTATCCAAAGAATCAATGCAAATTATATCCCAGGAATTCCAAATTTAGTTTTTATACGAACCTTGGAAACAAAATCTGTTTTGTAGTTAGGAGCTGTGGGAGGACACACATACACAGATCTCTCAGGACTAGTGCAATAGTCATTGAATAGCCAGTTTCAGCAAGCTCACCTCACAAAACCTACCTGCAATAGCATTGCTAAATCAAGCAGTGAAGAATACCTTCACTTAATAAGCCTCAACCACAACAAAAATAAGAGGAGGTTCAGGGTTATTGCAAGGGCTGTTTTGTAATTCGTTATGAGCAAGCAGACATAAGATCCAAGCAAAAATGTATTGCAATATGTATCATGTCATCCGGTTGGAAACTGGTTCTAGATAGCAGTCAGTGCGTTTTAACACAATAGACAATAATCTCTTTGAGATGCCACTTATAATAGTAAGGCTGTCTCTCTTCCTTTAGACAACTATTTCTGCCACAATCTTTTCAAAGAAAATGTTACACTGAAATGACCATTACATGGTTGAAGTTTATTCTACAAAGAATTGTAACTTAAAAACTGGATCAAGGATCATTTATGTTTAGCAGTATTAAGGCTTTAAACTCCTATGTAAAGACAAATTGAAGAAACAGTACAAATATATTTCCAAAACCACACGCTATTCTTGCTGGAAATGCAGATCTTAGATATTCTCACAGCAAGACTGTATTTACTTGAGGCAAGTGTTTTTCAACCACTTTGTATTACTTGGCCCTAAACATCTTTTTTACACCCCACTGAGCCTTGTCTTGGCAAGCAAGGAGGTAAAACAGTAATTTTTTTAGGCCAAATGGTACATCAGGGATATCATCAAAAGTGAAGTATACTCCAGGAATTGTCAAGAACAGTGCCCATGATACTTGGTATTTCATCTTGACCACAATAAATCCAGAAGCAACCCTTATTTTTCATTATTGTGTGAGTTTTTAAATCCCTATTTAAGTATAATTCAATTCTTTTTGAAAAATTAATGGTAATCATATTTTAAAAGATGAAATATATACATAAGCTTAAATGCACCTATAATCACACACGGAGAAGAAAACAAACCCACTATTTTCTGGTGCAGAATTCCTGATGTGCAAATTTTCTTCACTGTCCAAGTATTTTAAAAATGATAAATCAAATCTTAGTAGCATTCATTCATCACTGATACACAACATCTCCAAGGGAATTAAAGTCACAGGCCATTAAGACACTAAAAGGAAAAGTTAGGGTAGTTATAGGTAGGTTTAACAATATCAAATTTGTTTTGAAATAAATAAAGGATTCTTTAGCACATAATCTCTTCCTTAGCCCTTTGATTATTAGTATGTAATTTTATTTATGAATTTTTTTGAAAATTACAGAAAAATGATAAAAATGAGTTTTGATTTTCAAATTCAGATTTGGGGATGCCAGCAAAGAACAGATGGCATTATTTGATATGTTTGAAAAGAATTGTTTTTAAATAACGGTTTTGAAAATTTTCATGATGAATCCAAAAGACAAAATGCTCTTTTTTTATTTTCTATTTTAACATTCTATTAAACTGTAACTGCCTATTACTTGTGATAGTGAAAACCGAGACAGAAACTCTGAAGATATGTAAAGAAAGCTAAAAACCACACCTACTGGTATTGTCTACTGATCCCCTAAAGTTCTGAAGAAGTCAATGCAAAAACATTTGGAATGTGAATGCTGCCTTTTTAGTCACGAGTAAAGAATGAGCTGGAAAGAAGGAGTAAAAGTTGTGTCATATAAACTTTTCAGGCTCTGGGCAAGACTAAGACCAAGCCATGTCAAGAAGAAAATGTCCATCTCAATTCAGTCACTCACATTGTGGAAAGCATATACACTGGGTTATCAGAAGTAACAGTATATAATTAGATATTTTTTAACACGACATAGAAAGACTGGAAACCATTGGGAACCTTAATGAACTATAGGATAATCTTCAATCCTTTACTCAAAATAAGATCAAATGACTGAAGAAATTTACCATTTGAAGTTACTACCTTCTTTGGAATCCAGAAAAGTCTTTGATTTCATGAAGCAAAAACACAACCTATTTAGCTCATTTAACATTTCATTACAGCTAGGAATATTTCCTGGTGCCTTCCACTGCCAAATAGATACTCATTACATGATACAGTACAAAACACTGGAAAATCCTATAACAATGCAAAATTGGAATATAATCTAACAAAGCGTAACGTTGCTTCTCTCCTTGTTTTCCTTTTTCAAAGTAAAGGGAACTCCCATGTACATAGAAGTGAAAATGTGGTGCATAGGGTAGAGGCTTTATAAGAATTCTGGGTTTTCCTGGAGATAGAGAGGTATAAAAGGCTTTCTGTAGTAAATTCCCTGGTCATTCACGCTTTCACTTTCCTCTTCTAACTTTTTATTGGGCATCTATCTACAATCAAAAAAAGGAGATTGCCCTTGGCAATGTGGGGAGCCTTGTAATTGTAATCCAATTAGTTGGAGGTCTTAGAAGTCAAAATTGAGGATTTCAGAGCTCAAAAGAAGAAATTATGACTCAACTTCGATGGCTCTCTCGAATTTCCAGCCAGCCATCCTTCCCTGGGGAATTCAGACTTAAGGACATCATGTTTATCAGAGTTTCCAGCTGGCAGTCTGCCCTACGAAGTTCAAACTTGCCAGCCTCCATAGTAGCAGGAACAAATTCCTTGTAACACATCTCTTTATTATAATCCAGTTTATTCTATTTCTTTAGTGAACCGTAACTAATAGAGGTATATTCTGTTCATGTTATCTGTTTGTTTCCCTAATAAAATTTTTAAATATATACTTAAAAATCAGATACAGATAACAAGTGGAATTTTAGGTTTTACAAATGCCTAAGTAAGAAAAATTTGCATCAGAAAAAGTGTAGAGTGATGAGTGAAGAATCAGACAGCATAGAGTTAAGCATGTTTGAGTTTAGTATGATGGTGGCAATCACTGTTTCCTAAAAATAAACTGGTGTTACAGAAAAAATTAATATTTGCCTGTAGAGCACAAACCAGAGCTAATTTCAGTATTAAAATTACTGTGCTTTTGTTTTTACCTTTTTGCTTTGATTAAATGAGATTCAAAGATTTTTATTTAATGATTCAAAATATTAAAACTAGCTTTATTATTTTTAAAATTTCTGAACAGAAATTGCTGCCCTCACTCTAAGTCAAATATTCAGACACATCTGATCTAGTGGCAAATACATTAGAAAAAAAATTAGCAATTAGTCTTTGTAGGAAAGATAATTTTCAGGATGGGTTATTACCCAGTGACATTTGTAGGTTAATATATCCTAATCATTGCTAGAGGCTTACCCTTACAATTTGCACAAATAGAAGCCTCCAAAAGGGCTACCTATTGCTTTCTTTAATTCTGATGAGATATAACTTCATAGTCCAACTAGATGAATAAGAATTAGCCTAACCGAAAATTCAGTTATCTCAGATGTTCAGATATTTTTCTTTTAAATATTTATATAACACAACTCAAGTATAAATTCACAAGGAGAGCTCTCTCTGAATTTTCTCCCATAAATAGGGATTTGATGAAAACTACTAAACCAGCTACTGTGAAACAAAGGATAATATTTTAGATTCACTGACATTTTCTTAAATAATTTATTGAGATTATGATAATTACGCTAAATGTAAAGTAAGCCATACTGACTCCTTTCAGACTTAGAAGAAAATGGGAAATTTCAGATTTTGATATTTTCACTCATTATGGAATGTTCTAACTAAATCCATGAGCTATGCAGACTGTGCAAAAGGAGTTTTCTCTGAAGTTTCACTTAAATGTTAAATGGTTCTTTTTAGAGTGACAATATCACAAAGATGAATTAGAATTTAAGCAAATAGAATTTAATAGCAAGAAAACCTTTCTATGTGGCCCTATGGGTTCTTGCATTTTGATACCAACAAGGATAGCTGTTATAACTATCAATTTTTGTGTATGCATGGCCTTGGCATCTGTCTTACTTTGACTGAGCCACTTGCCTCAACACTGACCTTTGACCTACTTAATAAGCAGCTTTCCAGCCCTGGGGCATGAACTCCTCCAGAGCCCAAACCCATATCTGCGGCCACTACCCACACCACCCACACACCTCACCCGGAACTCACAACTGGCGCCAAATGATGGGCTAGCCATCCCCACTGCCCCTGGACCTCCAGTCCCTTTCTCTTTTCCCTCATGTTTGCTTTAAGCTAACCAATCCTTGACTCCCAGAAGGAAATCTACTAACCTCCACCCGGGACCACAATCAATTCCACCAGTACAAACACTGCCATTAAGAAAACAAAACATGGGGAATACCTATTTAAGCCAATTTAATAGTTTAATTATAGTGAAATCCTCTAAAACCATTTTGGACATCTTAATTTTTATGAACTTACTAATTCATCTATCTCATTCATTTTGAAATATTCTTTTGCTGATGAAAGAAGAGTTCGCTACTTTATACAAATAGTGATGATTCCAAGTTACATTTTGAAAAAGCAGCAGAATGTTGGAAGACTTATTCTGCTTGATTTCGAAATTTAATATAAAGTTAGAGTGATTAATAAAATGTGTCATTGATGTGGGACTAGACATACAGATCAATGGCAGAGGATAAAAATCTAGAAATAAACCTACACATTTATTGTAAATTAATTTTTGACAATGCTGCTAAGGCAATTCAATGGAGACAGAATAATTTTTACTACAAATGCTGCTGGTACAAGTGGATATCTATATGTAAAAAGCAAACATAAGCTTACCTCACACATTACAAAAATTAAATCAAAATGAATCATAGACTTAAATGTAAAAATTAAAGCTATAAAACTAGACGAAAACATAGGAGAAATTACTTGTGACTTAGGGTGGGTAAAGATTTCTTAAACATGTACCAAAAGCCTGGTTCATAAAAGAAAAGAAAAAAGATAAATTGTACTACATCAAAATTAAAACTTTTGGTTTTCAAAAGATATCATTAAGGAAATGAAGAGACAAGCCACAGAGTGGGGAAAATACCTACAAATCATTTATATAATAAAGAGCTTGTACCCAAAATTTATTAGTTATCTATTGCATGCCAATCACCCCAACAGTTAGCAGCTTAAAACAACAAGCCATAGAGTGTCTCAGGGTTAAGATTCCAGGAAAAGCTTAGCCGCCTTGTTCTGGCTTAGGTCTCTCTGAGGTTGCAGACAAGCTGTTGGCCGCGCTGCAGTCATCTGGTGCTGTAGTGTTCACTCTGTGCTCACCCACGTGGGTCTTACTCAGTTCCTTCCTGGCTGTTGGCAAAACACCTCAGTTCCTTGCCACATGGGCCTCTTCATAGGCCATGTGACTGCCCTTTGGCACGGTGGCTTACTCCCCCAGAGGGAGTGATCTGAGAGAGCAAGAGAGCATGTGTAGTCTTTTATAATCTTGTATTCCAAGGGACATGCCATCATTTCTTCCTTATGCTGTTGGTCATACAGACTAACTCGGTACAAAGGGAAAGGGGACTATACAAGGATGTGACTCTCAGGAGCTGGGGCCATCTTGGAGGCTGTTAATCAAAAGAATACTATATAAAGAACTTTCACAGCTCTGTGATAAGAGGACAAATAATACAACAAGAAAATGAACAAAAAATTCACCAAAGGAAATATATAAATGGTTAATAAGCACAGAAAAGATGTACCAGATCATTAGTCATTAGGAAAACGCAAATTAATACCACAATGAGATAGCATTGGACATCGATTAGAATGACTATAATCAAAAGGGCTGGTTGAACACCAACATCTTTTAAGGTTAAGTCTGCTATGGTCTTATTAGAAGTAAACAAAAACTGCTTTTGTATGATACTAAATATAAACATGAAAATAGAAAAATAGCATTCAAATTAATGTTCATATGTAATAAAATTGTCTAAAAAATAGTGAAAAAAAAAAAAAGATTGGCCACACCAAATATTGGCAAGAATTTGGAGAGACTGGAATTGTCTTACATCGTTGATGGGGATGTAAAATGGTATAACCACTATGGAGAACGGTTTGACAGGTTATTGAAAGTTAAGAATACATTTAGGGGGGCGGATGTGGGTCAAATGATTGGGCGTCCGTCCCCCAAATGGAGGGACCTGGGTTCGATCATTTACCATACGATTCCCCAATTCTAATCATAGGTATCTACCCAAGAGAAATAAAAGTATATATACACACAAAGACTCGCACATGAATGTTTGTAACAGCATTATTTATAATAGCTTCTAATTGGAAACAACCCAAATGCCCATCAATCAGTGACTAGAAAACCAAAATGTGGTATCCATTTAATGGATTATTACTCAGCAATAAAAGGACTCACTGATCCACGTAACAATATGAATGCATCTCAAAAACATGCTAAGTGAAAGAAGCCATTTCTATTAGTTTTCTATTGCTGCTGTAATAATTACCACAAATTTTAACAGCTTACAACCACACACATTTATTATCTTCCAGTTATATAAGTCATAAATCTGACCCAGATCTCCTTGGACTAAAATCAATGTGTCAACCAACAGGAATGTGATCCTTCTGGAAACCCTAGGGGAAAATCTGTTTCCCTGACTTTTTCTTTCTAGATTCCTTTGCTCCTAGCCCCCTTATTCCTTTTTCAAAGCCAGCAATGGCAATTTGAATCCTTCTTGCCCTGAATCTCTCTGGCTGTTCTTCTGTCATTGGTCTCTTTCTCTGACCCAGTTTGGACAGATTTTCTGCTGTTAAGCTCATGTGGTTAGATTGTACCCACCCAGATAAAGCAGGATAATCTCCCCATCTCAAGATCTTAATCGCATCTGCAATGTATCTTTTGCTATGTGCAGTTAGCACACACAGGTTTCATGGATTAGGGCATATACATTTTGGGGGGAACCATTATTCTGTCTTCCACATCATTTATACAAAATTTCTAGAAAAAGCAAAACCATGGAGTCAGAAATTAGATGAGAAATTGCCTGGGACTGAGGGTAAGAGCAAATGTGAATGAAAATGGACATGAGAGAACTTTTTAGAGTAATGGAAGTGATCTAAAACTGGATTATGAAGATACTTGCATAATTCTAAAATTTGCTAAAAATCATCAAGCATAAATTTTTAAAGGGTGAACTTTATGGTATGTAAATTACACCTTAATAAAGCTATTAAATATTTTTAAAATTGAGGAGGAAAAAAACAAAATTAAAATAATTTATTTAAGTAGTAAATATGATAAAAATAAGTGCTGATTAACATGGAGATCTTCTTTGGGATTTTGATTCCTGATAAGTTTCTGTTTTTCTCCCAATCACTTGAATGGATATTTTGGCTTTTGCCACTAACATATTGTGCTTACAAATAATGTCTCATCTGCTGATCTTAAACACATTGTGATCATTATGTCACCAGACAGAAGTGGAAAATATTATTGTGCACAGTAAGAGACTTTGAAACTCAAAGAAAAGGCAAAACAAAGACCTTTCTTTGAATATCTTCATTGGATAGTTTATGAACATGTAGACAGAAATGTTAGGATCAGAACTCAGGATGCTTCATCCCACCATACCCACAAAACTATGGTTCATTATGCTTAAGAATCATAACAAAGCCAGCTCTTCAATTATTTTTCATCATTTCTCTATAGTTTTCCCCTTGACTGGTTAACGGAGAACTCTGAAAATTTTTGTCTTCCATAAGTACATAAATCATTACAGATAGACTTAGCTACTAAGATTAAGCAGCTGATATACATTTGCTCCAGTTATACTCAGGAAGGTTATTTTACTCCAGTGAGTACTATAGAGACCTACTTTGCCCTCTAGTTAGTGATGACTCATTAATTAATTCTGATGAGCCTTAAAGTTAGGAATGAGTCAGCTGGCTGAGCCATGTGAAATGGTGGGTGGTACAGCAAGAGTCTGATGATGACATTGAATAGTAGATGTTAACTCCTCACTGAGGACATTCCCATGATCACATTCATTCTACTTTTACTTTGTGCCTCGAGGTTTCCTAGAACTGGAGGTGCAATGTTTATGGATTGCTCTGAGATGAAAAGTCTACCCAAAAAGAATGTATTACTGATGGTACTACAGAAGCATCCAACTCAAGCTTGCCAAAAACCATGTGGGCAAGAATAAGGGTCTTAATGGCTGTGCCAACATGATCTCACCATGAAGAATCTAAGAATCAGCAAGTAATTCCCTATAATCCTTCCTTTAAATAAAGTGACTGTTATGCTGGTTTGTGTTCTTTTATTATTTACTCCAATTTTTCCTACTCTATTTTTATCTATTTTGGGTTTTTCAAAGTCTCTTAACATTGTTGGCCATATGCTGGCTTTTAATTTGGAAGTCTCCAATATCTCTTTCTTATGTATTGACTTGGGACGACTGAAAATCAGGAATCATATAGATATTTCCCTGAGAAATGCAAATTTAGAGACATATATCAATATCTAAATCTCTTGAATTCTTCATTAGGTTGGGTTTAAAAGCAGAGACTTTTTTTCACACTATACCCATAAAAAATTAAAGACGTATTCATCCTGAATTAAGTTGGAGTAATTTTAGAGTCATAAATAAAAGTACAGATCCTTCATTTTATAAGGCTTCATTGGTTTGATTCATTAATAGAGTTTTGAATTTTAAAATTCTCACCTAAGCAATTTTTATCTCTTAAAAAATATATATGCTGAGTTTAATAATAGGTTAGCGTAGTTTCTCTTACCAAAAAGACTTTGGAGTTCCATATAATTAGAATCAGATAAAATGTTTGTTCTGTAACCAATTTCAAGGGTGTGATTAAAATGAACAATGACAATATCACAATTTTACCTCCTACCTGCTTCTCTGAGAATTTTTCTATCCACAACCCAGCTTTTGAATAATCCCACAAGAAATCTCTGGTCTTCAGAAGGGGCAAAATCAGGTAGAACATTTTTTCTAGAGAAGTTGCTGGGATCAAGGAGACTGAAAGGATTCTTGTTTTCTTTCTCTCATTTCCTCAACTATTCAGGGGTTATAGCTTCTCACTAGAATTCAACAGCTGGTTTCCAGAGTTTCATTTTGCTGGTCACTAGCAAAAATAATTTGTTTAAAAATATAGTTAATTTTTATAGGTACTATTGCATCTTAAAAGTCAGAATAAGAAGATGTGGTGGAAGTAACATTGGCTGGGAGTGTAAGGAAACCTGAATTTTTATTCAATTTCCATTAAAATAAATTGCATGAGTCAGAACAAATCTTTTGTGTCCTTAGCATAAATTGGACTCCAATGAAACTGTGTTCTAAAAACTTATTCCAGCATATGGGAATCCCCTATATTTTTTATGTAATGTTATGTAATCTATCTTAAAAAAAAAACAAAAAAACTTATTCCAGAAGTCAAAGGGTTAATAACCGGCCAATAAGCAAATGGTCTGCAAAGTCACCTTTGAATTTTAGAAACTGGATCTCAAATTCCAGGGCTCTTCATGAAATCACAAGTATACTGGAGGGGATAGAATAAGGAAGGAAAAAGAGAAGCATGTGAAAAGTCCTCAAAGATAAAACCGTGTGTCAGAAATGTGCATAATTCTTGCATTTTCCCCATCTAAGCTTTTGGTCAATTAGAGGCTATAGTCAGAAAGATCATAGAGCTATGCTAGAAGTCATTTAATTAAAAGGAAAAATGGGACAAAACTCTAAAAATAGGACCCAATCCTTAACTGTCACCCCCAGCCCCACCAACCACCCTGGGTCATTGTTTTCAATTAGGAACAAAGAGTTTTAGCTGTTTCAGTTTAAATAAATGTCACTGAAGAGGGTTTCACAGAAAAGTTAGTAAAAAAAAAACAAAACTAAAGGTCCTTGCTAACATTTTTTCCCAGTCTTAATGTCCCCTTAACCTTATTTCAATTGCCTTAGTTCAAAACCCAAATATCTAAATGGCAGAACCATAAAGTTTTTTAAAACAGTCAGGTATGGAATTGCAGGCTGGAGGCTCTTACATGGGTGCTGGCTGGAGTTAGAGCTGCCTTGGTAGTTACTTCTAAAGCTACAGAACGGTGCCTGGTACATGGGAGAAACTCGGTAAATGCTGGATTGATGAACAGACAAACCTAAACAGGCTTTGTTTACCTCAGTCCTATCCCTGTTCCCTGGCAGAGTGGCCACTGCTGTTAATGCCAAATGGGTTACCGGATGCAGGGACAGTTTAGCCTGTTGCGCTCTCGCGCTCGCTCGCTCTCTCTCTCCCTCCCTCCTTCCCTCCCTCCCTCCTTCCCTCCCTCCCTCAGAGGCCTCTAGCCAGCTCTGAGATAGCACTGCCTTTTGCACCTTCCCTGACCATATGTTCTCAGAACGTCCACCTCATGAATATTAATCAGCAGATAAAGCGTTCTAGAATAATAGGGCCACTGACCAGCCTGTCTCCATTCTGACCCATAACTTGAACGAAATAATCATATCTTAAAACAAAACAAAACATGGAATTTTTAAATTTGGGGTTGCTAAAACTGAATCTTTTTGCCCTTTCTTAGGGTTTAAAAATTCTATGTACTGGTACAAATAAATATTCGATAGATACTTGTAAAATAAGTGACTCTGAGTGTCCATTGCAAGTTGTTTCAGGAAATATTTTATAATAAATCTTAGTTGGTTTCCATGAAACCTAAATGTTTGTGTAGCACACTCGAAACTTGTCTGTGTTCTCATATTGACACTGTTTTACCTATGCCATATCAGATAAAGTTTCATGAGTTTATCTCTAGACGGAAGGCCTTCTGGTCAAACTCAAAAATAGGGATCAGAGAGAATAAGGTGGAGTTTCCTCCCTGAGATCAGCCGGCACATTCTGCAGCCATTATGAACCTTCACGTTCAATAAAGTGGAGAATGCCAGAATACTGCAGCAAGTGGAACTTTGATGAAGATCAAAGCAAAGCAAGTTGTTTTAACAGAAATTTTGCGCTCTTTTCATTTCCTCTAGGTGGTAAGCCCCGAAATTGTAGTAATTACCCAATTTTCTGATTGGAGGCAATTAGTTTCCTTCCTGACACTGAAAAGTTAAAAGAGCAAGCTCCCTCTCTATGGTTTTAACTCTCTACCTCATTTGTGATTTTTCCAATTAGTTCTAAGGGGACTAAAATTTGAATATTTTTAAAATAGGAATTCTTTAAAGTAACTTAGAAGAGCTTATGTTTAAAACCCTAAGTGGTTTGTTTTATATCCATAAACAAATTGATTTGGTCACTCCTAATTCTTACTGATTTTTATTTAAATGTATTTAGCAGTTAAAATTAGCAAGAAAATTGTATCTGATCCAGGCAAATTTTTATAGGAAATTTTATTTTATAATTCAATGATTTCTTAATTAAATTTCAAAATTAGAACTGGGCATAAAACTTTTTTATGTTCAAAGAGTTTAAAAAGAAGGAGCATGTATAAATAAAATAATTTTGCTCCATTTCTCTTCATTTTCCGGTAGAATGATTATTTATATATAATTTTTACCCTATGCAATTCTAAAGACAAAATTCCTTAGATAGAGGGTTGGGAAAAAATTTATGGTAGTGAATATAATCTATGACCATTTAGGATTTAATCAAGTCTCATTTTTCAGCAGAAGTTCTGAATAAATATAATAGTAACTATTATGTTTATTAGCATGTGGGATAGTCCCTGAAGTAGAGCAGATAAACAATAGATAGAATTTGAGTAAAGGATTGTAAGCACAGCATCATAGAACTTTAGACTGGAAAGGTCTCCATAAAACCTCCTACTCCAACTCGTGAGTTTTACACTTGAGAAAATTTAGTTTCAGAGGAATAAAGTATCTCAAGTTAAATTGTCAGTTAAGGCTTAGCTGAGGCAAGAATCCATATCTTCTACTTCTAGTCCATTACCTTTGTAGTCTGCTTTTTCTAGATATACTAACTGGAAAAAAGCAGTGACTATGTGTCTTGAACTATCCATATAATTATTAATCTAAAAGGTCTCAAATTAAACCTTGATATTGTACCTAAGTATAGAATTATACCTGAACTATAATGTTCAGGTTATTTGCCTGGACATACTCTGTATAGCGGTGTCCATCTTGTAGGTCATGTTCAACTAATTGATTGCTTCTCCAATGTCACTATAACAGTAGAGAAAATAGAAAAAGAAAGGAAGAACACAATTTCTACCATTATAATACATAATTTTTATTTTTTTACTTTTTCAATTTATCCATGCTTACATATTTTCTAAAATTGTAATGATGTAAATATTTTATTTAATTGACATTATTCCATAATTTTCACGTTATTGTATAATGTTCATAATTATTACTTGAGCAGCTGCATAATATTCTATTGACTCATTGTGCTATTTATTCAGCCATTTCTTTCTTGTTGAGCAATTAGGCAATTTCAACATTACTATAAATAAAACTGCAGTGACTTTCTTCATGCACATTGCTTTCATATGTTGTTTCTTTGAATTATTTTCTGTGGATAAATTATAAATGACATTTTAACTAGATATGAATATTTAGATATCAACATGGCTCATTGCTTATTTTGCTAAACTGTTTCCCAAGAGGTTATTGCCAATAACTAAAGAATAAAGTCATATAGACTGCTGAGAATAGACAGCACAGTGCCACCTTTACCTGAAGCGGGTAAAGTAGGTGGTGAAGACAACAGGAGAAACTACCCATATGACAGGCCTTGCATGCAGAAGGGTATCCAGAAGTCTTCAAGGGTGGTGTATAAGGCCTCCCTAAAAAAACCCAGTCATCTTTCCCAAAATTCATAACAACACAATTTCTCAGTCAATGTCTTCTTATGGAGCTAGTGTTTTAATAAAGTTAAGGCATTCCATGATCCAAGGTTAACCCATTAGCTAACTCACATGCAGAATCTAATTTATCTGATTTGCTTATTAGCAGTGGAAGCAAATAATCATTGAGTATTAAGAAGGAATTGGTGGGAAGCTTGAGACTCTCATGCCAGTTGGCTGAAAGAAAATAAAGAACCAGACTTTAATCTCTCATTCTTCATATAAGTACGTGTTCCTTTCCTCATCACCCATCAATGAAGGCCAAGCTATTTTAATTTCCCTAGTTCTTTAGGACTTAAACCCAGGACTTGCAGGGTTATGGTGATTTACTTGCTCATTGTAGCCCTGCACTTCTTTTCCTAGCATACTTAGCTATACAGTTACTATTTATGGAACAGCTACTATGTGCCCAGATACTTTCTTAGGTGCTTTTTGTTCAGAATCTCATTTAGTCCTCACAATGGTTCTATGTGGAAATCAAGTCTTACAAGGTTTAAGTAACTTGTACATAATTACAGTTAGGTGGAGAAGCCAAGGCTCTCCCTTCTCTAAATGATTCTCCTCTATGATATACCTCTTAGAGGGGCACTGTCATAATGAGGTAGAATGTCTGCCACTGTATGTTAAGGTCTTTCTGGGATATCTCCATTCTCTTGGGATTTTTGTGTTCATAAAACTTGAAAGGGAAGCAGATGTGGCTCAAGCAATTGGGCTCCCATCTACCATATAAGAGGTCCAGGGTTCAATTCCCAGGGCCTCCTGGTGAAAGGCAAGCTGGCCCATGCGGTGACCTGGCCTGAGTGAGAGCTGGCCCATGCAGAGTGCTGGCCTGCGCAGGAGAGCTGACCCCCACAGGAGTGCTAACCTGCACAGAGAGCTGGCGCAGCAAGCTGATGCAACAAAAAGAGACACAGAGGAGAGACAATAAGAGATGCAGCAGACAAGGGAGCTGAGGTGGCACAAGAGATTGAGCGCCTCTCTCCCACTCCAGAAGGTCCCATGATCGGTTCTCAAGCTTCCTAAAGAGAAGACAAGCAGACACAGAACACATGAAGAGCAGACAGCGAGCCCCAAAACAATGGGGAATGGGGGGCAGAGGGCAGGGGTGGGAATAAATCTTTAAAAAAACAACTCAAAAGTGGAGGGAAGATAAATCTTTAAAAAAACAAAAACTCAAAAAACCATTGTTGGTTAATTTGCTGGCTTAGAATGTCAGTCAAACTGAACCTTTACTTTGCTATTAAATGCTTAACATAAAAATAAAAATGGGAACCATAATAATGACCCAAAATGAACTCTGTAATATTTTATGAAATGTTATACTATATCACATTCAACTGTCTTGACTAAAATGTACTTTAGTCACAACAAATATGGCAAATCAGCAGTTGTATTACCAATGGAATCTCGACAATATTTAGATTTTAACAGCCACTCTTATTTATCTCTTTACGTTCAGGCTCCATAACACTAGAGGATGCAGAGTTATGCCTTTTACTGAAATGTCCCTAAATATAAATCTTAAAAAATAATTAAATATTGTAAAGTGTTTGAGACTGATAAAATTTTGGAGAAGAAAAAGAGTGCAGTAAGAACGTACCTCAGATTTAATGGCTTTTTTTCCTCTCATGTAATTAAGCTGATCTCTGGGAAAGTCATTTTAAATTGCTCACAAGAATGTTGGTATGTTTATGGTTAGCTGAAATGATCTTTAAATGTGGAGTTGAAGAAAAATAATTCCTCCCATTGTTTTGAAAATTTCACCCAAGCAAGAAATGGATGGATTCTAAGTTTTTAAATTTTGAAGGATGCTACAACAAAATTAAGCTCAGGAGAAAAACACTTTAAGTGTACAGTTAATATATTAGTGGGTGTTGAGGATTAAAAAGTCTCATACTCGCCGGAGCCCCGTGCCTCACACTCAGCACTTACCCTGCCGCTGAGGGGCCAGCGGCTGGCGAGAGGAGAACTCCGTCTGGAATGGATGATGGCATAGATGATACAGAAGTTGAAGCAACACAAGAAGAGAACAAAATATGGAAAGTAGATGTGGAATGTTAGCAAATTGCCCCCAAATGTAGGCACTCGGGGGAACTGCAACATCACAAAAGAGTTTGCTGCATTGAAAATCAAGAAGTAAGGATTATAAGGTATATAGTAATGGTAATAGCTACAGTCAGGAATCAGAAGATAATCTTGTCAAAGAGCTTCAACAATATATACAAGATAAGGAAATGGCAAATATCACTCAGTTCTTACCATTTCCTGAAGGATCTGAAGAAAGAGGGAGTGAGAGATACCAAGCTGTTACACACACGCACACACACAAATAAAATTGGAAAGCAAGCTGTTAAACAAAATAAATAAATAAATAAAAATCTTACAAAATGACTTGAAAATGGGATGACACTGGAAACAAAGGATCCAATATTTTCTTGAGGAAAAATGGCTTACAGGATGGTAAACTTAAAGAGAGTGTGTGAAAATGAGCCAAGGATTCATCAACGAACATACTGTAGAACTCAAAGGAAAACAAATTTGAAAATATTTTCTTGAAAAGAAATGTATTAAGAGTGACCAGTATAAATTTCATCATGATGCAGAGATAGAGAAGAAAGAAGGAAATGTGTAAGTTTTATGTACAGTGATGTTGTACCAGAGGTGAAAACTGTCTGTATTTGCATAGTGAATATCCATCCAAGGTTTACCATACAGGAATGAAATGTTATCAGGGGGAATTCTGCAAGTTTTCTCATGCTCCCACAAGAACTGCTGCTTAGAGTTTTTGGATACTGAAAAGAAGTCCTCATGTAAATAAAAAGACAATAAAAGATGTCTTATGACCTCAAAAGGTGTTAGCTAACTTTGCAGGGGATGGCAGAGAAGAACATTGGAAAGAAGCTGGGTCATTGATAACCGAGTCACAACCAGCCTTCAAGAACAGATTGTCAAACCAGATTTCACGCCACGTGAAATACTA
>PVKH010009398.1:0-18852 GCA_004027955.1 Chaetophractus vellerosus
TGAAGCAAGCCATCTTCCCGCCTGCCTCTTCTTACTAGATAATGCTCATGTTCCTCTGCTTTCAAGTGAGGAACGTTACTCATATAAATATTCCATCAATTCCATCTTATTTCTATCAATTGAACTAAGTGTGGTCCAAGGCAGGGGTTGGAAATTTTCTCTCTAAAGGGCCAGATTGTCTTTGGGGAGTCATTCATGCAGCCCATGTCAACTCTTTGTGCTGCACAAAAGCAATCAGAGACGGTGTATAAAGGACAGCCGTGGCTGTATTCCAATAAATTTTATTTAGGGACATTGACATTTGAATTTCATATGATTTACAAATCACAAAATATTCTTTTGATTTTTTTTAACTATTTAAAATGTAGACAATATTCTTATCTCAAAGACATGTAGAAAACAGGTAGTGGGCTATAGTTTGCCTATCCTGGTATAAAGAATTGGTAAGTTTTCACACCTATACCCAGTTTCCTCTTGTTTCTGGCTTGGTAACAGGGATAACAAAATAATAGAACACTTTATTTGCCTTATGGTTTTTATTGTTTTGTTGGTTTGTTTTTTTAGGAGGTACCAGGAATTGAACCCAGGCCTCATACATTGGAAGCAGGTACTCAACCACCAAGCTACCTCCATTCTCTATACATGGCTTTATATTTTATCCTTGGTATAGTGGTTATGAGTATGGGCTTTTGTAATCAGACACAACTAGGTTCAAATCTTGACTTTAGTGCACACCAGGGGCAAAATGTATACCCTTTCTAAGCACCAGTTTCCTTATCCATAAAATGCATAATTCTCAAACCTGATGAGATTAAGTGAGATAATGTAGGTGAAGCATTTGACATAGTGCTTGCCACACAACACAAGCACGTATTATTATGTCATTGTTATCATTGCCATTAGAGGACCTGTGTTTTCCACTTCCGATTCTTCTATCTCCTTTAACCTGGGGCAGGTCAATCCCCTCTCTGAGCTAGATTTAAATGAGGGACTTTTGAAACTATGGTTCCAGATCTACAAATGTAGATGACTCTTTATTGCTTGAGCATAACCCCTTGCATTTTTAATTTTTAAAATTTTTATTTATTTATATATCCCCCCTTGCTGCTTGTGCTCGCTGTGTTCATTTTTTCTTTGCGTTTTTCCGTGTCTGCTTATCTCCCCCTGCTGGGTCAGCTCACCACGTGGCAGCTTGTCTTCGCCAGGAGGCCCTGGGAACCGAACCCGGGGCCTCCCATGTGGTAAACCAGAGCCCAACCAATTGAGCCACAGCCGGTTCCCAACCCCTTGCATTTTAAATGTAGGAAAGATTATCACTATTTAAAAATATACATATTCCAAGAGTGGTCTTGAGATTTTTGGGAGACAGTCTGTGTTTGTGAGAAATGAGTTTGGAAAAGACATAGGAATTTTTATTCTGGTGATTTAAATAAAACAGAATAACAGAAGCATTGGCTCTCTTGCCTCTCTTCTCCCTGGGTTAGCTGATGTAAATCAAAATTTTTTTTGGATTTCCAGGAGATGATGCTATTATCTGAATCAGAGCCTGGTCCTCACTGAACCCCTTTGGTATTGCAACTCCTGATACCATTATGTTTATGGAACTCAATTTGAAGAACCCAGGTGAAAAGGACCCATGGAGTGAATAAAAGCCTCCAAATGCAGATAGCATATCTTCCCCAGCTAACCGAACTGTGCCATCCAATTATTTCCAATTACAATTGCGTTTCTTTCTTTAATGTTTTCTATGCTGATATCTGAGTTGCTAATGAAGCGGGCCCCCGCTTTATGATCCCCATTGTTGCTACTTGCTGGGCTTAATTGCTTTGTCTCTTTAACAGACAGACATTCTGAACAATTAGACAATAATAAGGAAGCAAGATGGGGAAATGGCTTAAATTCTTTCATTTTAATTATGCTGATAGTGCACCCTACAGTTCTCAATCAATGCTGAAGTGCTATTTTTGATAGCATTCAATAACATCAAACTAGAGCTAATAAATTTATATTTCTAATGCAAACGAACCCCCTTCTCTGTCTTAATAGATTGCTGCATTTTGCAGGAGCTGTAATACTTTCTATGCACATGGCACGTTTCACCTTCAGTTTCCTTCACAGAAGACCTGTTGTTTTATTTGCTCCTGTTTTACATATAGGGAAATTGGAATGTCTAAGCTAGCTCAAGGTCACGTAGCATATTAGGCATTAAGCTGCCCAAATATTTTTAAGATTTTCTCTTGAAATTCATGTCTTCTTAAAGACCTTCTAAAGATGGCCAAAATACAAACACAGGCCCAGATTTCAGCCTATTTTGAGTGCTGAAAAATGCAAGGCTTTGCATGATATAGTCCTTACCTCATCTCCAACCTCATCATGTTCTGCTCTCCTATTTGCCTACGGTCTCTAGCAACTAGCCTTTCAGTTCCATGAATAGCACAAGCTCAGTCTTCTCCTTTCTTTGAATGACTGGCTCCTTTACATCCTTCAGTCTCAGTTCAACTATAACCTCCCCAGAGAGGCCTTCCCTTTATCTGCTGCTTTGTTCTTCCCCTCAAACCCCTTCCCTCTCCATTACTCTCTTTCATTGAATTTAGCTTGTTTCCTCCATAGCACCATAGCACAGTTGCAATTATTTATTTACTTCTCTGTATGTTAATTGCCTAAGTTCCATCAGAGTTGGGGTCACATCTGTTTTGTTAAACACTGTTATAACCAGGAAATCAGTTTCTGAAACTAGTAGGTGCTCAATAAATATTTTTTGAATGAATGAATGAATGAATGGCTTCTTTTTCTTTCCTAGTATGTAATCTCAGGGCAGCTGTGGTCTATTGATATTCCATCCAACTTCTAGTTGGAACTCAGTAAACTGACTTCCTACACAAGATTGCAGATTCTTCAAAGGCATGGATTTTGGCTTGTTGATCTTTTGATCTTCAATGCCTAATACTGTCCTCCATAGGTACTCAATAAACATTAGTGAAGTTTGGAAAAAACTCCAAAGTGGCATAGACTTTGGAATCTGTTTTATATGTGATGGCAATGATTTGTCAAGATATTGATAATGCTGTTTATTCCCTTGGATAAGGGATATGTTCTCACTTATTTTCTTAAAACAAGCAAACCCAGATCATTTTTCTATTTCTTATTTTATTTCAGTGATACTTAAATGTTTATATGTCTGGTTATCTTATTTTGACTTTATAAGAAACATAGTCTCAAAGATTCAGAAAAGGATGTAAGAAAATATAAAAATCAACCATAATTCCACCGGGAAATAACTACTGTTAACCTTGTAGTATGTTTCCTTATAGACTTTCAAACACATACAAACACACATACACACACTGTTTAATTCATTACAAATAACATAAGTGAAGTTAACTATCTTTGTATCATATTTTTTCATTTAACATGATATTAAGATCATTTTCCCATTTCATTGCAATCCTTTGAAAATATAACTTTTGATGATCACAAAATATACCATTGAAAAAGATGAATTATAAGGTTTTACTCCCCTAATAGTAAATATCAGGTTTTCCATGCTATTTTTGGCTCTAATAACTAATAGCACTATGGGCATTCATATTTGCCAGTATCTCTGAATATTTTCTTAGAAGAGAGTCCTATGTATGGACTTAACTGGGTCAAAGTATAGGAATAATTTAAGATTCTTGTTCAGATACCCAAATGTCTTTCCAGGAAGTTATGCCAAATCATATTTCCATAAGAAGCAGTTGATAATGTCTGATTCATTCCTCCTTCACTATTATTTAGTCTTCCTCTCTCAAGAACTGTCTCTTTATTTCTTTTGTCTCTTTTTTTATGAAGTCTTAATGTTTTCCTGATAGATTTGTGTGATTTTTTTATATACTAAATTTTTTTTAAACTTTTGTCACATTTATGGAAAAATGTGTTTCCTTCATGCCACTATTTTTATTGCCCTTCAAAACATTTTTAAAAAACTATCTTTATTGAAGTATAATTTATCTATAATAATATTCATCAATTTTAAGTGTGTAATTTTATGAGATTTGTCAAATGTATTGAATCATGTAACCACTACTACAATAAAGATACAGAATGTTTTCGTCACCCCAAAAGTTTCCTTGTGCCCCTTTGTGTTCAATCTACAACTACCCCTGAATGACTGGAAATAACTGCTTTTATTTCTGTCACAATAATTTTGACTTTTCTAAATTTTAGACAAATGAATACTATAGTAAATGGTTTTTTGGTGTGCATGGTTTCTTCCAATTAGCATAATGTATTTGAAATTTATCAATATTTTTGTGTATCTCAGTAGTGCATTCTTTTTATTGCTGAGTAGTATTCCATTATAAGAACATAACACAATTGGTTTATACATTACCCAGTTTGATAGGCATTTGGGTTGTTTCCAGATTTTGGCTATTAAGAATAAAGCTTCTAAGGGGGGAGCCAGGGACTTCCACTTCTGTGCAGAATGGAGTAATAGGGACTAGATTTATCTTACTTCCTGTGACAATGAAAAATTAGACATGTATATATGGGTTTTCAAGACATTGGATGTCAGATAAAGAAAGACATTGATTCCTGAGAGATGGAAAAGAAAACAAAGAATAGATGGGAAATAACAGAAAAAAAAACCTGTCATCTAAAAATACCACATTAAATGTAAAAATACGAAATAAAAAGCAGAGATCGTCAGACTGTATATAAAAGCAAGGCTTAATTTATATGCTGCCTACAATAAATCAATTTTGAATGTAGAATCACAAATCTGTTAAAAGTAAAAGTAGATAAAAAGTATATTATTTTAAAACTAATCAAAAGAAACCTGGGAAGTGAATTTGGCTCAACCTCTTGGGTGCCTGCTTACCATGAGGGAGGTCTGGGGTCAGGTCCCAGTGCTTCCTAAAAAAAGACAAGCAGATACTGCCCCCACCCCTGCTGCAATGAGCAGATACTACAAGCCAGTAGATGCCACAGCCTGCAGGGGCGTGGATGTGGCTCAGGCTGTTGGGCACTTGCCTCTCATATGGTAGGTCCCAGGTTTGGGTCCCGGTGCCTCTTGGAGAAGGCTAGCAAACCAATTAGCAGACAGATGAGAGAACTACCTGGAGGAGGGGTGGATAAAAAAGAAACTTGGAATAGCTGTATTAATTTTAAATAAAGTAGACTTCAGGGCAAAGAGTATTATCAGAGATAAAGAAGATAATTTCATAATGAAGAGAGGTCAATTTATTAGGCGTACATAACAATATTAAGTGTTTATGCACCTAATAACAGTAGATTCAAATTACTTGCAGCAAAAATTTTTATAATGGCAAAGAGCAAGAAACAAATACAGTTATAGACAGTAATTTAGGTAATTCTTTTGCAGTACTTTCTAGAACAAGAAGACATGTATCAGTAAGGATATAGAAGACTTGATCCACACCTCTCAACCATCTTGATCTAATAGATATATATAGAAAGCTCCAGCCAACAATAGCAAACTACACTTTTTTCACCCTTTAGGGCACACAGAATATTTACAAAGGTAGACCTTATCCTGGGCTATTAAATATATCTTAATCTTTAACCACAATATAGTTAACCTAGAAATCAACAGCAAGATACCTGGAAAATCCTCAAATATTTGGGAAATAAATAACATACCTCTAAATAAACCATGGGTCAAAAAGGGAATCCAAAGGGAAATTAGAAAGTATTTTGAACTGAGGAAAAATGAAAGCACTATGTACCAAATGTTGGGGGATACTGCAAGAAGGAAATTTATAGTGCTAGATTATTTATTAGAAAAGAAGAAATATCTCAAACCAATGAGCTTCCACCTAAAGAAAGTAGAGAAAGAAGACTAAATGAAACCCTAAGTAAGCAAAAGGAAAGAAATAATAAAGAACAGATAAGAAATTAATGAAATAGAAAATAGAAAAACAATAGAGAAAATCAGTGAGAACAATATCTGGTTCTTTGAGATATTTGATTCTTTGAGAAGATGAGGAATTCCTAGCTTTTTCTTTATTTTTTCATTTTTTAAAAAAATCACAAATGAATGGATGTTGAGTTTTATTAAATTCTCTTTCTGTGTCATATGGTTTTTCATTTTTGAAATTGTTAATATGAGTTTTATTCATTGAGTTTCAAATGTCAAAATATCATTATTTTTTTGTAGTGCAAGTCTGCTGGTTAGGAATTCTCTTTGCAGTTTTTCCCCTGAATGTCTTTATTTAATCTTCATTTAACAATATTTTCATTTGGTAAAGGCTTCAAGGTAGACAATTATTTTTTTCAATAATATAATGAGATCTATTTGTGCTGCATTTTGGATAGTGTTTATTACTGTGTTTTAATTTGCTACAGGCTGCCATTGCAAAATACCAGATATGGGTTGGTTTTTATAATGGGAATTTATTAGGACACAAGATTATAGTTTTGAGGCTGTGAAAATGTCCAATCAAGGCATCATTAGAGATGCTACCTTACCAAAAGTCAGCTGCTGGTGATCCTGAACTCATGCCATGTGGCAAGGCAAAATGGCAGCTGGTCTCTGCCTTCTCCGTCAGGCTTGCTTTCTCCCTGTGGACAATCAGGCCTGTGGCTCATCTCTCTCCTCTCCTCATTGATTCAACTTCAGCTTCTCCAGTGATGCAGTATCTGACCTCTCTCTCAGCCCCTCAGGGTTTCTCTGTCTTTCTGTGCCTATAGGTGATCCTGCAACCTTCTCTAACATGGCAGGGTAAAAATGGCAGCTCTCTTTCTCTGTCTTCTATTTATATAGGACTCCAGTAAGAGAATTAAGATCCCCTTTGGATCCCACAATCTAACAAAGGCCCTTAACTGAAGTGACTAATAAAAAACGATACTGAATCTAACCAAAAGGCCCTACATACAATAGGTTTACATGCACATGAATGGGTTTGCTTTTAGAACAAGGGTCCACAAAAGCCTCAAACCAGGACACTATGCCTTCAAGCTCTAATTTGCTGTTAATCCTGATATAATATCATTTCACATATTATATTTTCCTTCTCTAGAAGTTTTTTTTTAATCATACCTCTGTCTCTTCATTATTCTTGAATTTTCCTTTTCCTTGTGGAGAATATTTATAATAGTTTTTTACTACTTATCTACTAGTTCTAGCATTGCTGTCATTTCTGATTCTGTTTACTTTGATATTTCTTTGTGCTTCTTTGCTTGCCTGGTAATTTTAATTGGATGTTTGGGCATTGTGAATTTTATGTTGTTGATTGCTGGATTTTTAAAAACTAGCATTATATTTCAATTTAGTTACTTGTAATCAGTTAAATCCTTTAGCACTTTCTTTTAATTTTTGCTAGGGTGGACCTATAGCAACTGTAGTCCAGAGATGACTTATGCTAACTACAAGGATGATACCTTTTTGAAGTTTCTACCTGTTGCACTGTGTATTATGAGATCTTTCTAATTTGGTAGTGGAAATACACACTATTTCTAGGTCTATGCGGTCTTATGAAATTGTTCTCCCTTCATTTTAATGGTGGTTTATTCCTAGCCTCAGGTGGTTTCCTCTATTGTATATACAAATCACTACTCAGCCAAAAACTCAAGAAAATTTTGTGCCAATTACCAGTGAGTTCTCTCCATGTAGCTCCTTACTTTCCAGCACCCTGCTCCACAAATTCTAGTTGCCTTAGACTGCATGAAATCTGATCTCCATCTACTCAACTCCGTGAAACCATACAACTCTGTTTCTTTTCTTTCTTGTACTGTAGTTTGGAGATTGCTTCCAGGATATAAACTATGTAATTGTAGGGCTGACCTAGTTTGTTTCAAAGATCATAGCCCTCCACTACTATTGTTCAATGTGTAAAAAACTGTTGTTTCAAATGTTTGGTTCAATGTTCTAGCTGTTTAAGGTGGCAGGGTAATCTATTCTCACTTACTTCATCTTTTCCACCTTTTAATTTTGATATATACTTTAATATATAGGTTTAAATTTTATTGTTATGTCTATTGATATTTTCTTTTGTGATTTCTTCAGTTGTGTCTAGAAAATTATTTTTTTCATTACTATATTTGATAAATACTTTTCTTTTTTCTAAATTAGAAATATTTCATTTAAAAATATCTAAAATTTATTTTGGCATCTGACCTAAAGTGATGTATTAGTGGATTTTAAAGCTCTTTCCCTAGTACCATTTATGAATGATCCATCTGTTTATTCATTGTTTTATGATATTTTCTTCACTACCTATTTTTTCAGTGTATATCCTACTTTTTTTCTTATTAAGATTATTTGTAAGTAGTTTACAGATTTTTAAATTCACTCTATATGAATGGGATATTTAAAAAAAATTCTATCTTCAAATTTGTTGTTGCTAGTATATAGGAATATATTAATTTTAAATATTGATCTGGTATCATACACTTCTCAAATCCAATAATTTATTCTTTTGGATTTTATATGTGTTATTAGTTTCCTAGGTGCTGAAACAAATACCATACAATAGGTTGACTTAAACAACAGGAATTTATTGTCTCATGGTTTTAAGGCTAGTACAAATCTAAAATTGAAGCGTCAGCAAGGCAAAGCTTTCTCCTAGAAGACTATGGCATTCTGGGACTGAATGCTGGAGATCCTTGGTACTGGATTTTTCTGTCTCATGGTGTTTTTGTTTCCTAGGCTGTTGAAAATAGATTCCATGAAATGGGTTGGCTTAAATAATGGGAATTTATGTCCAAACACAAGGGACCAAAAACAAGGGACCATCAAGGCAATGGTTTCTTCCAAATGACCAGCTGCTGGTCATCCTTGGTCCTCTGTCACATGGCAAGGCTCATGGTGGCATCTGCTGGTCTCTCCCTTCTCTTCTGGGTTTTGTTGATTTCTGATTATTGCTTCCATGTTTTCCACTCTCTCTGTAGTCATTCATTTTTAAAGGACTCCAGTAATAGGATTAAGTCCCATCCTGAATGAGGTGGGTCATGACTTAACTGAAATAGCCCCATCAAAAGATCATACTTACAATGGGTTTATACCCACAGGAATGGATTAGATTAAGAACATGTTTTTCCAGGGGTACATACAGTGTCAAACCACCATACATTGCAATGCGCATGGTCATGGTGGCGTCTTCTCTTCTGGGTCCTGTGACTTCCAACTTCTTGCTTCCTGTAGGTTTTTCTCTATGTGGCCTTCTCTACAAGGCCTTCAGTCATAGGATTAAGACCCATCCCGATTCAGTTGGGCCACACCTTAACTGAAGTAACCTCATCAAAAGATCCTCCTTACAATAGATTCATGCCCACAGGAATGGATTAAGATTAAGAACATGTTTTTCTGGGGTACATAACTCCAAGCCACCATATAAGTGAGCACAATTATATACTTAGCAGATCATTACCTTGTATCCCTTTATCCTGTTTTGTGGTATTCATAATAATTTTCACTCTTTGAAATTATATTTGATAATTCTTTATTGTTTATTTCACACTTGAGGGTATATGCTCTTATCTTTTTTTCATGCTTATTTATTTATTTATGCTTTTGTCTAGAACAATATTGAGTGGAGGACTTTTCCCTTCTGTGGTTCTTAAGAGAATGATTCTTAGTATTTTCCTGATGAATGAGATGCCTTCATTTTCTCAGTTTTGGTCACAGGCTTGCCCAGAACCATTCTTTTTTTTTTTTTTTTAAAGATTTATTTATTTTATTACATATCTCCCCTTCCCCCCGCTGCGGCGATGCGCCGAGAGTGGTCACTGCGCAGGTGCGGCTTTCCCCGCTTGTGGGCGGTCTCTGCGTCCATTCACGGCCGGCTTTCAGTTTGCAGGTGGCTGGCTGCGCTCCATCCGCGGGCGACCGGCCCTGCCCATGGCAGCTCTTGCCATGTCCGTGGCAGCTTCTTGCCCTGCCCACGGCGGCTCCGGCCCGCCCATGGCGGCTTGCCATTCTCAAGGCGGTCTGCCCGCTAGGAGAGGTCCCCGGGAATTGAACCCAGGGCCTCCCATGTGGTATGCCGGCGCCCTATCCACTGGGCTATCGAGCCGGCCCCCCAGAACCATTCTTAACAATCCCATCTCCCAGTCAGTTATTATTTGGTTCTGTGAACATTTTTTCTAATCATTGAATTTTAGTCTAAGAGAACTGAAAGTTACTTGGAGACAATTTAATTCAACCCCTTCAATTTGTAGCTGAAGAAACTGAGACTTAGCATGATAATAATGGTGGTAGAGTGAGAAGTGACTCATCCTAATCACACAGCTAAGTAATCAAAGAGCTGTGGCAAGAATTCTGGCCTCCTAAGCTCCCAGCCCAGTGCTGTAAATGAATTCATCAGAATATTGGTATGGTAAGCACACTATTGATTTTATTTGTAATTACCCTATAAACACGAAGTAATAATAATAACCTGAAACATTGTACTAAGATCCTTCATTAAAAAATGTGTACTAATAATTTTATACTTTCAAAGAGTGCTGTAAGAAAGCTAAATCACCCAACCTTGTTACATAAGCTTAAAAAATAATTTACATGGAATTACCAATATGTCCAGGTTTATAAAAATCCTGGAAAAATAAATATTAAGAAGATCTAGACATTAAGATGAAGATCTCTGTAAGGTACGAACACGGGTGATTTTTATTTTCTTCTTTTTTCCTTATAGATCTTTTCTAAACTTCTACAACAGTATGCCACATTTAATATGATAAGAAAAAAGTTATTAGTTTTAAAAGTTATGATGATGGCATTAAAGAGCTTAGATATCAGAGGACAAAACAATAGGACCATAACATAGGGCCTAATCATATCAAGGAAGTGCATAATATCCACCTTTAAGTCCCTATGAGAGACGTACATAATTGCACGTATCTCTTAGCAATGATAACTGATTTGTCTCATGATCTTGTTTGAGGTCAAAATGTGCCTATTGATTTGTGTTTTAAAAGGTATGGTATGAAAAAAACTCTTCTTGAAGATGAAGGATTCTTTATGCTGTAGATACTCAGTTTGTATTGTGGAGCTGTCAGAAGTAATCATTTTAAAACAGAATCATAACATATTATGGTAATTCCATGCAAATTTTTAAACTGGTAGAAGAAGTAAAGCTGGGTTGTTTATCTCTCATGTCAGCCAGAGAAATATCAGCTCAGAGTGTTCCTGAAATCATGGATTTGGGATTAGTATTTAAGCACTATAGGAATGTATTTGTGATTTTAGGACATAGTGCTGGGGATTGTTCCTTAGAATTAATGGTTGAATGCCCTTTAGTGCTGCATTGATGAAGCTAAAAAAAGATACAGGCATGTTATTATTTTTGTCCATACACAGTGTTCTTATTGAATCTGAAAACATGGTGATCGAAGTCAGGGACCGAGAAGGTCATTTAGGTCAGGGGTTGAGTTGTGGATGAAAGAGAATGCTCTGCCTTTGAGTCTCATTGTCAATGGCTCTTTAGACATAGACCCTACCTGCCATTTCTCCCACTACTAGGGTTGCAGCCAGCATAAATGATCCAGTGTATGTGTGTAAACCTTCCTCTCTCCCAAGGACTGCCATTGCTGTGTGGAAGCACACTCTGGGGGGAGATGTGTAAGAGATCAACCATATAGTAAAAACTGTAATGCAAGGTAGGCTACAGTCCTAGGGAACACACTGTGAGAAGTGGTAAGATTAATTATGACCAATGGGACATGGGGAGACTTTTAAAGCAGGTAGAAATTGAACTAGACTTTGGGGGATTGATAGGACTTTCACAGGTTGAAAATATGGGATGCATTATCTAGGCAGAGGAAATAAGTATAGCTCTTATAGTCAACCTTCTGTGTTTCTGGACAAACAGATTTTGCATTAACCCAATATTACTTACCACGAGATAAGCATAATTCTCTGACCTCTGACATGCCTGCCTCCATTCTTCAAAATGTGTTTGAAATTTACAGTACATTTTTCCTCCTGTCTTCCAGAGCAGTTCTATTTGGTTTTGTACTCTGCTCCCGTATTTTCATGTAACATTCCTTCTGTTGCTTATCTTTGAACTGCCATATCCCTAGCTCTTTCCCCTGCCTGTCTTCAAAAGACTTTGCCTTTTACCTCTATAACGTTACCCTAATTTTGCTTCACTCTCAGTTACATTCTTTTATCGTTATTATAATTTTTCCAAGCTCATGATTGTCTCCCTTATCTAACTTGAACCTAACCCTGTAGAACAGTAATTCTGATCTTTCCAAGCATTCTATAGACCACTCTTTCCTTGGTCCTAGGATGTATGGCTTAGCTTTCTAGAATGTTCTTCATGACCATAAAGCTCTGTCTGCATTTATATAACTCACATAAGTCTATTTACTCTTTTTAAAACAAATGACTCTCCAAGGGTAGGAGGAGGAAGAGGAAGGCTATAAAAATATCAGTCTCAAACCCTGGGATATTTCTTAAAATTGTGGAAATTTAAGATTTTTAAAAACTTTGGTTTCTATGGTATTATATTTTTAATTTTGGGAAGATTAGCAAATTTTTTCTTTAAAAATTGAAATTTGTAGATATGATGCTACTAGAATTGGCTTTCAGCCAAATATTGGAGGCAATTTGTATAACCCAAGATTTCAGTTTAAAGATCCTAGTGGTGGTACTAGAAGCTCCCAAAAGAAGGCCTATAAGAGAAATGCCAGTCAGTTTTCTAAGAATATGAATCAAATTTATGAAGAAACAGTAACACCAAACTTGGAATGTGGCTTTCAAAACTATGAGAATAATAATAAGGAATTATTAAGAATAATGAAATAAGGAAGCCACAAAGGAGAAACACAGCCTTGGACTAGTCTGGAAACCCGAAATAATGTTTCACCAAGTTTGAAAGAACAGAGTGCTCTTCTGAAAAAAATAAGTTAAGAGTACATAAGTGACTTTACTTAACCTTTTAAATGAAAAGGAGAACTTTTTAGCCACTGCAAAGAGCAAGATGTTCTACTTCTCTCTTTAAGAAAGAAAAATACATTTTTAATTAATTCAAAAGCAGTTAGAGTTCACATTATTTTTTTTTTTCTCTCCAACTTTGCCTTTTATCAGCATGGAAAGTTTGTGGTAGTCTTTTCCACATACTCCAAAAGGTAGCCACCCAGCCTGGGACTAACAACTTTCCCTAGCAGGAGTTACAAGGTAGAATGTGTAAGGGTAGAATGTCAGCGTGACTCCTGGGCCATTGATCACCTGAGTTTCTGGTTATAGAATGAGTATCTTGAAATCACAAACTGCATTAGCATTCTGTAAATGCTAGACAGCAGCACTAAGGCTTGCTTTGAAATTTCGTGGCAGAGAGGTGTAACTAGTTGGGATCAGAACAGCATTCCACTAACTGGGTAGCTGTCTGTGCTGGCTCAGGTGACATTGCACTTGTAGGATCTCAGGTGATTTAGAAGGCAGAAAGTGCAATGGACAAACTATACCACCAGGGTCCAGAGACCCAAGTTAAGATTTTGAGACTGTTACTAGCATAGTACTGATGGACAAATCACTTAATCCATCGGGCCTCAGTTTTGTTACCTGTGAACTGAAGTTCATAATGATACTAATTTTAAAGGATTGTTAGGAAGAGCAAATTTACAATCGGTAATGTGATATAACACAACACAATGGGTAATAGCACAGATTTTGTGGTCAACTCTTCATTCATTTAGTCAACAAATATTTATTGACACCTACTATATATTAGGCATTCTACTGGGTGGTGATTTAAAGAACCCATCATGGAGCTTACAGCACAGTAGAAGAGAGAAAATAAACAAGCAAACTAAGAAAATGTATCATTCTAAAGTATGTATGGGCTATATAGAAAAGAGCAAGGTTTGCTAATAAAATATTGGGGAGGGAAAACCTCCTTTAGATTGGGTGATCAGGGAATGTCAGAAAGGGAGTCTGGCTTTGCCTTTTTCTCAGCATGTGAATCTTGGGCTAGTTAAAGCTTACTTTAAAAATTTGTTGCAGGGGAGCGGATGTAGCTCAAGCAGTTGAGTGCTGCTTGCCACACACAAGGTCCTGGGTTCGATCCCTGGTACCTCCTAAAAATGAAAAACAACAAACAAATAAAAAGACCAAATTGGGGAAGCCGATGTAGCTCAGTAGTTGAGTGCTGGCTTCCCACATATGAGGCCCTGGTACTGCCAAAAAAAAAAGTAAAAAAAAAAAAAAAATTGCGGGGGGGGGGTTGCGGTGGGGAATGGCTGTGAAAATCAGAAGAAAATATATCTGAAGTAGGCACATATCTGAGTATCTCAGTCTACCAATTTATATATGCACCCGATGTAACATTCTCTGTTTTTCTATAAGTGAATTTACTTTGTGGTTGGTATCCCCATTGCACTAAGGGAACCAAAGCTTAATCCCAGTGAATTAGGGATTTCTTCTCTTTCCAAGGGATTAATACTAAGCCAAGGGGCAGTCATAGAGTGAAGGCACTGGTGGTATGTTGTCATCATTTAGCCATTGCTGAGATGTTTTGTGTACTTCTGGTCTTGGTTCCTCTCTCGTTCCCACCACAGAGACTCTTCATAGATTCAATGGGGCATGTTTTTGTGGCTTTTGGGTAAATGTGGGGGGTGGGGGCGTGCTACTCTCCTATACCACTGGGAACTGTGGGGAACTCTGCTTCTGTGTTTCTGAATCCCTCAAACTTCTTTCAGGTCTGGTAGTCCTTCCTGCTGACACTCAGCCTGGGTAGGGACGAGGGGTGGGGAAAGTAGTGGTGAAGTGGGGTGCCTTGGAGAATACTTGCATCTAAACCCCCTTAGCTCCCCTTTTTGATTATCCTCTTCTCTTGATTCAGGTAATCTTTCCCTATAGTCTCAGGCTATAGGGAAGCTTTTTCTCTTATTCATCTCATATTCTTCTACATATTTTGTATATGATGGAACCAGGTTTTAAAATTTAAAAATCAAAAGATATATATTAAAAAAAAAACTTTTCTGCTCTGTCATCACTCCTCTGAGGCAATGGATGCCCTTGCTTTTGGGGCAACATTGACTACCCAATAGCCATTTTCCGTTCTCCCTTGCTAGCAGAGCCCCAGTTTGTCTTTTTTTTTTTTTGCTTTTGGGTAAATGTGGGGGGTGGGGACATTCTATTCTCCTATACCTGGGGTATATCTGTTTCCTACAGTAACTCAGAGGCTAAGCCAGATCCAAGCCAATCATGGCAACATTCCCCTTGCCAGTGCTTGGTTCAGGTGTGGATAAGTCATGCAATCCTGGCAATGAGACATAAAAGGACATATGTTGGAGGATTCTGGGAAAGGTTTCCTGATTAATTAAAGGAGACAACTCACTATGGAAGACACTGTCCCCTTATGCCTCAGGGTGTTACCAGGAGGATCCCATCTTTGGAGCTGCTTGGACCACCTTGCAACCATAAGGGAATCTAACTGTTACTGTGAGGATTGCAGAGTAGAAAAACAGGAAGGATTTTTGTCCTTAATGATGCTGGTGAACCACTGAGTTAATCAACACTGGAGCTGCCCTAACTCCAGACCTCTTATTAATATGAGATAAATTTTATCATATATAAGTTGGGCTATTTGGTTTTGAAAGCATCCTAACTGATAGAGGGAAGGTCTACATAATGGGATGGCAGATGTGTACCATGCAGACATTCATCCTTGCACTGTACCCCAATCCTATGGATGCCCTACTAACCCATCATAGCATACACTCTTTCCTTTTGAAACTAGATACTTTGTTGTGCACCCAAGGAAGTAACTACCAATTGACTGGAGTTGTCAGTCATCTAGGATCCTTGACCTAATCGTCGAGGATTATGGTCAGAAATAAGGCCTAGATCCAAGGTAGTAGTAGTGGAAAGGGCTGGCAAAGTGGGAAACTTGACATTACACTGCAACCAAAGGAAATGGAAAGGATGCAAGGAATGCAATGACTTAGTTGACAAGTCTCAAAATTCCAAAGCCGAGCTACTAAGCCACTGAAGTGTTTAGTAAAAATTAACTGTAGCCTCATTTTGAGTTTTTAAATTTTCATTGAGAAATGAAAGAATAAAGAGAAACACTCAGTCATCACTGGGCACAAATTTGCTGGTATGGCCAGGAGCCCTGGACAACAACTACATTCTACTTCATTTCTCTTCATCTGCAACATGTTTGGAAAGAGCAGAGTCACAGTGTGGCAGTCACTCTTTGCTGTATTGGGGGGGAATGTTTTTACAAGCGCACATTCCTGACATGGTGAAGCCCCAGCAGAATCTGAGATTTTGCCATGTGATCAGCCTTTTCCCCATTTGGCCATACCACCTGGAGAGGTGAGTGCATTCTCTCTGGACTGTCTCCTGCCTGCCAAGGGCCTGGGCAGAGAAACAAGAGGCATTCTCTGGGCAGGGATTCATGGTCTGGATGGAGGGTAGTCTATAGCCATTCATTTCCCCATTCTTAAACTGCTTGATTGTTTGAAAAGTCTAAGGTGAATCAGAAGAGATGCCTTGGGTTCAAAGAGAGTCTATCTTGGTCCTTCTCCTTTCTCAGATCTGCCTTGAAGTAGCCTCAACTTCACCCTGAAATGTACCATCCAGACCTGTAAAGGGACAAAATTTAGGAGTGTCTGTAAACCCTCTCTCCTTATTTTGACTACACTTCTCCAGCTTCACTCTGCAATTTGTGGCCTCACATCCAGATTGAGAGAGTTGAGTGAATTGTCCTGAAAGCCTGTTTTGCCAGTGAATTTCTAGTTGGATGTTGGAGGTCAGTGGGCAAGGGTGGAACACTCTGTTCGGAACAGCTGTGAATTGTATATGGCCATCATATGTTCTTTGTCAGGACCTCCTGGAGACACTTTGTGCCTCCACAGACTCCTGTGGGACACAACTGGCCTGAAAGACAGTGTTTCAGCAGGTAGGGCATTTTAAATTTGCATTTTTATGCTTATTACTACCTATTTTAACTCTTTACAAAGGCTTTTGCTATATGAGGAGTAGGTGCTTGCTAACCAAGCTACCCTCCCTTTCTTCATTCAGGAATAGCCTGTCACAGATCTGTCAACCTGTCTAAAAGTCCCCACATTGGGAAATCAGTGCTTAGGGTAAGCACGGTTCCTCTGAAAAACAGTAATGCAGAAGTGATAAGGATGAAGCACAGTGATTAGACCACCCTGACTTTTCCACTAACATGCTATGAGATACCAGGCAAGTAATTTCTATATCTGGGCTCCATTTCCCCATGTGCAGAAGGTAGAGGTTGATTTCTAGGGTCTTTTCCAGCTGGCATTCAGTTACTCTATATATTAATTTCCCAGGGCTGATGTTACAAATTAGCACAAATAGAGTGGCTTAAAAATACAGAAATTTATTCTCTAAGAGTTCTAGAGGCTGAAGGTCCAAAATCAAAGAGTTGGCAGGACCATGCTGTCTCTGAAGTTTCTAGGGAAGAAGTTACTCCATGTACTTCTCCTGGTTTCTGGTGGCTTTAGGCAATTGTTTAAGTTTGTCATGATGCTATGACAAATACCACACATGGGCTAGCTTAAACAATAGGAATTTGTCTCATGGTTTCAGAGGGTGGCAGGCTTGCTTTCTCCTGGGGTCAGTAGCAGTCTTTGGGGCTCTTTGGCTTGAATCTCTGCCTCATACCACATAGCGATGTCTTCCCTTCTAGCTTCTACGATTGCCCAGGTCTCTTTATAATGCCTCCAGGAATCCAGCTTAAGACACATCCTCATTCAGTTGGGCCACACCTTAAATAAAAACAACATCTTCAAGAGGCCCTATTTACAATGGGTTCACACCTATAAGGATGTGCATTAAGTTTAAGAATATGTCTAAATTGGGATACATATTCACTCTACCATAGCCTGTCCTCCAGACCCCCAAGAGGCATGTTATTCTCATATAAAAAATACATTCATTCCATTACAATATCCCAAAAGTCTTAGGCCATTTAGGGAACAACTCCATGTACAAAGCCTCATCAAAATCAGTTATGGGTGTGGTCCATTCTGGAGCAAAATTCCTCTCCATCTGTGCACTGTGATACCAAGAAAACAAGTTACCTGCTTCCAAAATACAATGGTGGAACAGGCTTAGTATAGACATTGCCATTACAGAAAGGATATATTGGAAGGAAAATAAGGGTCTTGGATCTCAAGCAAGTCCCAAACCTAGCGGACAAACTCGATTAGATTTCAAAGAGTGATCTGTAGATAGATGCTTTGTCTTCTAGGCCTGCTGCAGCAGCAGCCCTACCTTTTCAAGCACTGGGGGAGTAGCTGTGCTGTCCTCAAATTCCAGAGCCTAGGCCCCAGCCTCTCTAAGTGGTGTCCTAGCTGTCAAAAACTGGGGTGTAGGCCCCACCCTCAGCAAGAATTGAGGCTAACTCTCCCTGAATACGATGGAATAACCCCACATTCTTCAAACACTGGGGTGGTAGCACTCTCCATGAACATTAGATTGGGACCCCCTCCCTTTCCCCTTCAAGTGCTGGAGCAGATGCCCTGCCCTTCCAGGCTCAGGTGGCCCCACATTTCCCACACAAATAGGTGGGCCCACGCTGCATCCATGGGTCTTATTTTTTTTTCCTCATTATTTATTTTTTATTCATTTTTATTTTTTATATATATTTATTTTTTTAGGATACATTGATTACATAAATGTTACAGAGAAATTTTAGGAGTACCCATATGCCACCCTCCCACACCTCCCACAACTCCCACAACTCCCACATATGTATCCTTCATCAGCGTGGCACAACGCCTGTAATAGATATACACATTTTGGGGCTTTGCCATCAAGCATGGATCACAGTTCAGACTGTAGACCACCCTCTCTCCCATACGGTTTTGCATGATACATGATGATATAAAATAGCCTATATCCTCCATTGCAACATCACCCAGCAC
>PVKH010009399.1:0-18857 GCA_004027955.1 Chaetophractus vellerosus
GCGTTAATTATGTTAGGCTGTTGAGATTTTAAGATTGTTTCAGCAGTAAGCCTGTTCTGACTAAACACACCCCACATTCTCTGTGTGTGAATTTCAGAGGTCAGCCTTATTTGATTATGGCTGAGTCCTTGGAGGATACCACACTGCTCTCCCAGAGTGGTATTTTGGAAGAAGCACAAATAGCAGGTAGTCTGTTTATCTGTGATTCAGAAAATGGCCTCAAAGTTACTGCATAACCTTGGACCAATCACTTGGCTTCCTGAGCCTCGTATCCCATATTTGAATCGGAAGGGATAGATTTGATCAGTGGTTCATAAACATCTTTGGGGTCATGTTCCCTTGAAAATCTAAGGAAGGCTATGTATCCTTTCTCCAGAAAAAATACATATCCATCCAGATATTTGTAAATTTCCAGAAGGCTCATATATCCACCTCCAATCCCCATATTCTTTCTAGGAATTCCTGAATGGGAGGAAAATGATGTCTTGCTTTAAACCTGCTAAAGTGGACTTGAGGATGATGCTCATGCCTCTGGCCCCACATCTCCCTCCAGCTATTGTCTGGTTTTTCTTCTCCCCCTTGTAACCATTTCCTCATTTCCCATTTCCTCTTCAGCTCATTCTACGCTGACCTCTCCCCCAACCACCTAACTGAAACTTCTTTTGCTAGAGTCACTAGTGATCTCCTCGTGGTCTATCAATACTGAGCCAACATTGTTCCCAGTGAACCTTTCTACCAACATTTGTGGGGCACCAATTCTGAGCCCACATTTTGCTAGTCCCTGAGGGAACCTGCTTGCACTATGTGTGTATTCTCTGTTTGCTCTTGCAAGACAATTATTCAGGATGACTTGGGAGTGAAGGGTTGCATCCGTAACCTAGTTCATCTTCTCTGCAAAGCCAATCCAATCTACTCTAGATTCCCAGATGTTCCTCTCTGAATTCTTACAGTACTTACCGTTGATGTGGTTGTCAAGGTCCTGTGTCTGCTGGGAAAATGCCAATATGCCCACTCCTAAAAGCCTCCCTGTAGTGAACTTACCCCAGTCCTAGTTCTAGGCTTCCATCCTTCCCCCTCAAAGATTGATTATATCTGCACAGTAAGAGAAAGGCTTAGTTTTCAGGGATGGGTTCTCATTAAACAAGCTTGTGGAATTGACTTATAAGCCATAATTCTTGAATGGGACCTGCATCATTTGTTGCCACAATTTCACTTCCCTCTGTGTATGTTTGCAAGGCTAACCAATCTCTCTGCTGACTGATTTAAGTCTTTATTCTGATATAATAATACATTCGATTAGCACCTCAGTCCCTAATTTCACATACCTGGAGTGGTCTTTTTAAGCTCCCTCTGTTCTTCTCTGCCCCAGCTAGGCTCTGTTGCTTTCAAAGCTTAATCATCAGAGATGATTTATTCATTCATTCAAAAATATTCATCATTAAAGCTTAGTTGGTACAGAATTTCTGTTGGGGGTGATGGAAAATTGTGATACCGGATGGTGCCGATAACTGCACAACACTGCAAATGCAGTTAACACCACTGAATTATATACCTGAATGAGGTTAAAGGGGGGAAATTTTAGGTTGTATATATGTTACTAAAATTAAAATTTTAAAAGATAAAAATATTCATCAAAAATCTACTCTGTCCCAGGCACTCTCTTGGGTTCTGGAGAACAAAACAGACATGATGCATCTTTCAAGAAGTTCGCATTCTAATCTTATTTTCTGGTCTTACTTTTGCATTCCTGAGGAAAGCCTGAATAGTATCAACCAAATGCAGTACAGTTTTGATAGAAAAATCTCTGAGCCTTTGAGTTGGGCAGGTCTGGCTGAATTCTGAGCTCTGCTTCTTACTAGCTGTGTGTCAGAAAAATCAGTTAACTGCTCTGCGCCTCAGTTATCTTAAATGTTAAATTACTATGTAGTTAAAGTACATGTTGGGTTGTTGAAAGGATTAAATGAGATAATGTATGCATTATCTTAATGAACTTAAAACTAGTAGCTAAACTAGTAATTAACTAAGCCCTTAATAATGTAATAAATGCAAAACATAATAACCTCTGTGTTACTTTTATTTCCCCTGAACTTAAACTTCTTGAAGGCAGGGGCCATGTCTTACACTTCCTGTGTTGTCTGATTTCCAGTGCTAAGGCCATAGTAGAAGCTCAATAAACATTTATCAACTCAGCTGATTAGTTATGTGAGATTTTCAACAGCCTTCTATTATTAGCCTTCTAATATTTCAGGGGCAACAAACATTGCTGTTTTGTTTCAAAACTGTGGGACAATATAGCCAATGCAAAATATGTCTTGTAATAGTTTCATGCTTAATATTCCCTAGTTAGAATTGATATCCCCATAAAATAACAGTGACTCTTAGTTGTGATTAAATTCTCACTAGAGCACAGATAATTTTATTGTGGAAAATAAAGGAATGTAATCTCTGGTTATTTTAACACTGTTGAGTATGCAAACACGTACAAGAAATCTTACCAATTATGTGCATGAGTGGAAGGAGGCATTGACACAGAGAGTTTTAAAAGAAGTTTAAAATATTTTCCTTATTATTTTGAGTGCAGATGTGCCAAATGATCCCGCAATTCCCATTGCTTCAAATAAAATAATGAGATCATTGTGAAAACATTTGATTTGAGAGAGCCAAGTCGTGCTTCTGCATCCTGTCCTACGGAACCGCTCCCTGGTCTTTACTTCAACACAAAGATGGGCTTTGGCACCCCTCAAAGCAGTGGAAAGCTAACCTAAGCAAAACCTCATCTCTCAAAGCTAGCTGTGTTCCGTATCCTAGTTTCATTGATGTTGACTTAAAATCTTTACTTATAGATTTTTACCCAGAAGGAGTTTACAGATTTTAGACTAATGTTGACAAATTGTTCAATAAAATTAAGTTTATGATGTTAATAAGGACATTAAGGTAAATTTTGCTAGCCGTAACTCACACTGAAGATCTGGTAGGAGTTTGTAACCTGGACTGCCCAGATCACTAGGGGCTTGGGTGGGTTCCTGAAGCAGGTGTTAAGAATATAAGCCCTGGGGCCACCCCACCTGATGTTTTCAGTCAATTGGGAAGATAGAAAATAAACAACTATTTATAAAGTTTAACGAGTATTAAAAAAGGAAATGCATAGAAAGGTGTAAGGGAGGATAAGGGAGGGGGCGATTTTGGAAAGTAGGTTGGGGGGAAGCACCTCTGAGGAGCCCTTCCAGTTGAAGAGAGGAAGGAGCTCATCAAGTGAAGAGCTGGCTGGAGGTCCTTGCAGGCCCAGGACAGTAGTGCCAAGGGCGGAGGCAGGAAGACTGGTATAGTCTCAGAAGTGTGGGAAAGCCAGTAGGGCTGCAGTGCAGGGAGGACAAAGGAGGGCACCCAATGTGAAGGTGGAGAGAGGCAAGGCGAGGAGCAAAGGAGGTTGTTTTATTTGAAGGGCAGTGGGAAGCCACCCAAGGGTTCGTAGACCGTGGGACTGGGTCAGATTCGCGTTTTTAAATGATCGTTCTGCAGTTTAGGGGAGAACAGGAGCTGGTGAGGCCTGCACGGACGCAGGGAGGCCAGTGAGGAGGTGTTACCATAGTCCAGCTGAGAGTGCTGGTGACAGAGCAGAGGGTCTTCAGGGAAAAAGGTGGGCTAAGTCTAAAAATGCATTAAAAATCTCATTGTTAAAATAAATACTTGTTGAAAATAATGAGAATTGGACATTTTAATGTTGATGCTGTCCTCAAGATGTGCACTGACATTGAGGAACAAATAATGTCCCATTTCCACATGAATGTGTAGGATTGGCATGAAAGTTTCATGAAATCCCCGCACCGGCCATGACCACAAAAACTGGGGGCAGTGACAAATTCCCTGCCAAGCAAACTCCTGTTCTCCATGACTAGCAGAAGCTGAGTCATGTGGGTGACAGAACTGTTTATGTACAACTGTCTTAAAATAGGCTGGACGGTAGAATGAGGGAAGAAGGAGGAAATTGCACTCCTATGTTATTCTTACTAATTTCCTCCTTGGAGGTACTGGGTGCTGGAGGTGGGGGTGGGGAGTCTATTATTAAAAATGTATCGGGTCATCCTGGGAAGACGTCATGAATGAAGATTGTGCGTGTGTATCACTGCTTTAACAGCCCATGCTTCACCGTAGTTAGCCATGAACGAAAGGAGTTCATAGAAATTCCATCAGTGAAAAGGATCAGAGGAAAATGGTTTCATTTGGGGATATACGCAAAACCTCGCCACAGTACACTTCATGTGACATTTAAGTTGCTTGGCAGGAAATATAGCAGGCTTGAAATAAATAACTTGGCAAAATCAGTCTATAGAAACTACAGACCATGAAGCATAACTTGGGCCTGTTCTCTGGGTAATGAATTACTCATGTAAAACAGCATGCTATAGCCTGACTTTAATAAGTCACTTCACATCTGACTTTATCCCCATTTCCTCTCCCTAGGCCCTAAAATCTTTGCCTGGTAAGGATTTCGGAGAAGCAGCCACTTTTGTTAGGTGTTTGAAATGTTTGAGGTGGGGAGAAGTCAGAAGACTTCAAGTGGGAGCTTGCTACTTGAGGGCAGAACAAAATTCTGAGATTGGCTCAGCTCGGAAAGTGGTCAAATAATTTATTAATTTTTTTTTGTAGAATGGATGACAATTTTGTGAAAAGGAGCCAAAGGAAAATGCTTGTAATGTGAGATCATTTATTTTACAGGATCTTAAATATATTTATACATCATTGATCCAAATTATGGAAGACCCTTCCCAAAATTATTCAAAATTGGTGCTTTTTAATTATTAAAGAAATGCTTGTAAAATTTTCAAACATACAAAATCATAGAAAGAAAAATTAAAGCTCCCTTCCTTCCAATATCTCACACCCCCCCAAAGGTCACTGTTAGTGACATAATGCCAACATCTAAAATGTAGCATGTATATTTTTAAATGGGGATTATACTAAACATATTGTTCTACAGATTATTGTCTTTACTCTCTAAACATTGTTCCATGTCAGTACATCAAGAGCCACCTCATGCTTTTTAATGAATACACTATTATCCTCTGGATGGACTTACTTATTTTCCCAGTGTTCTACTGGTGAACATTTAGAAAGGCACTATCAAATACAGAAACTTTCTGTGCAAGAATTTGCTGTGACAGGATTTTTATCTGAATACTTTTAAACCAAATTTGGGTGTGAACTGAGAACTATTTTTGAATTCACAATAAACTGGGGCCACTGAGCCGTCTGCCCGATACCCAGACTGGTGCCTTCCCTTGTGAGCCCATGAATGCCACTGTCCCTTGGGGGATCAGGTGGGAGCCGAGAGGGGGAAGAAGCCTTAGTGGAGAAAATAATGCAAGGAAAGGAGGCAGGAAAGTGACACATGGGCAAGGGAAGAGGGAAAGACAAAGGGGGTTGGTGAACCTGCCGGAGGACTCCTTGGCTTTTCCTGAGCAGGCAGCAGAGAAAGATGCCACAAGAGGGGCTGAGGAATACGGGACATGCTGGAGCCATTTTTTTCCAAAGGGTAATTTGCTGCCAATATATAATTTAAGAGAGAACGCAGAAAGTATTCACGTAAGGACATTTTTGTGAAGTCTTGAATAAGTGCTGGCAGGTAATTCAAAGAACATTGTCATGATTCAGATAAGGATAAAGAAGCATGATGCAAGCTTTAGGAGGGGAGTGATTTTTTCATGCACTTATTTGGGGTTCAAGCATGCCAATGATGAACGTTATAGAAATGATGTATGTTGTCCCCATAAAAAATTATGAAGAAAGTCCAACCTTGTCTGGATCACAGACTTCCCCACCCTCACCTTTCTACCACCTTGGAGGGATCCTTCTAACTGTCCCCAACCTCTAATACCCTGAGTCACAATGGCAGCTCCAAAATTTCTATATTGTAGGGGTTTAGGGATAGGAGGTTAGTTAGAAGGAGGGACTAGAGATCTAATCTTGAAGTTGTGTCTCTAGAGCAAGCAAGCCATTTGTTGCTTGGAGCATGCTATAAATCAAGACAAAATAGCAAAGATTTCAACAGATGCTTAATTGTTCCTCTCAGACATTTATTTCTCTTCTTTTAAATGGGGTGGCTTGGGGAAAATAGAGGAGCTAAATCCTCCCTAGGCCACACATTCATTCATCTGTACTGCTGCTAACCTGCCCACATACCTTCTCTGTTTTCTTCTTATCAAAACTTGCTCTAAAGAGAGGTTACAATGAGCTCAGATAAGACACATCTGTTAGGAATTTGACTGTCACAATGACTGGAGCTCTCTGCATTTTATCAGGGAACAAAGTCCAAGCCAAAGAATCAGTCTCAGTGGGATACTGTATTAGTTGATGGGATGAATATTCTGAAAGAAAAAATTACTCTTCCCAGCCTCCTGAGGTTTTTCTACCCCTCGGTCTGCTCCTGAGGTCAAGTCAAGTAAGAGTCAAGGCATTCAGTCGATATTTTTAGGTTGGGGAGAAATTTGTCATTCATCAAATTTAAAAAGTGCTGGATAGATTTGTAAGTGTGTAAAGATGTGTAAATGAAGATATTATTTCATTGTGAGCAAAATGTACTATTGTAAATACAATGGGTCCTTTTCCTGTGACTGAAACATGATAAGGATATACGGGCTCTAGAGAAGGAGAATTGAAGGGCAGAAAATAAAGTCTGCTCTCAAGGACTTGCAAGAAATGTTAAAATGGAAGTTTCAGCAGAGACATCAAGATCCACAGAAGGTAGCAGACCAGGATGCAACCCTGGCTAAATGATCTGGAGAAGCGGATTTATTCTTTAAGGATTTAGGGAAGGAGTTGTAGGTGTGCTGTGAATTTTCTTCCCGACTCCTTCCCCCAGGGGGAGGTGTATCAGTCAAAATTCAGTTGCAGGAAAGTGAAAGAGGTGTAATACAAGAAGTTTGTGCTTAGAAAATTTTAGACGAAATGGAGGGGTGGATTTCAGGCTGAGCCTACAGATATGACTTTCAGAATAGGACCATGGACCCCAGGGGAGCTGCTACTTTGATCACCATCCAGAAGGTGGGAGTCAAGAGGCTACCACTAGAACTGCTTATGTCAAGATCATCCTACCACAGCTGTGGTCCAGAGATAAGAAGATATCATTACTGATGAAGCTGCCTCTTAATGTCCATGAAGATAATGGTTGGTCACTGCATCACTTGTGCAGAAAATACTATCTCCATCTCTACGATCTTGCATGCAGTGGGAAGACGCCCACCCCTAGCTCCATCCTGCCTTCCAAGTTTTGTTCAAGTTCCTTCAATTGGCAGAATCTAATTTCCATCCAGAACTCGAGCTGCAAAGAAATCTGAAAATGATTGTTTTCAATCATTGCAGCGCAAGAAAGTACACAAGAAAAGAGATTGACTAACTAACTGAACTGGCATGTTCTTAAATTCTTTTATGTAACATAGCCAAGAACCTAGAGGAACCAAATTATACCATTACCAAGGCAAACCAACTGGCTTGGATGAGAGGGCCTCTACCTCTCTTAGTGGTAAAACACTTCTTAGGATTAATTAACTGCCCTTATGATTTCATCCTCACCTTTGGAAAAACTGTCTCCCCATGAAACAAGTCTATAGGGAGGGAGAGAGAGAGAGAGGAGAGAGAGGTTGTTTCAACACTGTTATATATGTCCCTTCCGTTTTAAAGTTGTATTTCTCATTGAAAACAAGCACAACAGGCAATGGACATACTGGTAATTCTGATTATGATTGGGCCCATGTGGGTGGGAGAGGGATGCACTAATTTGCTAGCAAAAGTCTTCAGGACAACTTAATTCATGGTCAGTTCATGGACAGGCATTCTGGTTAGTGTATATCAGGTCCTGTGATTCCACTCTCAGCAGCTGTCATTTATCAATCAACCGATTGATTGACCCATAAATCAGATTTCTAGTTTTAAGACTGATCCCATAGTCCAAGTAAATTATCAAGGTAAATTCTTTATTGTGAGTCTCTTGGCAACTAGCTGGCTGCACTTCTGGAGACACACATTATCAGATGCCTTTCCATTTCTGAATGCACCAATGGCCTGCATAGACATAGGGAAATTCAAGTTTCTGAGTGATAAGGGAGCCTGTGCAGATCACAGCATTTAAGTCGGAGTTGTATAACGAAGCACACATGAATATCCTTCATTGTTCATGGCTATTTTGTTCTTGCTTCAAATGTTTGCCGAGCAAAGGGTCATACAAGTTCTTCCCTTACCATGTCAAAGCATATTTGGTAGGTGATGCGTAAAGTGCCTCAGGTGTGCAGCACAGAGCCCAGCTATGGCCTATGTAGAAATAGCAGTTGATAAATATTCTGAAAAAGAAATGCAATTCCATTCTTGTTACTTGAAGCCCAAACAGGGAGATTCTATCAGCCACTTCTAGTCTGGTTTCTCCAGCCACTCTGGCCCCTTTCCCAGGTAGGGCAATGCTGGTTACTAAAATAGCACCGCCACTCAGCTCTAGAGCAGGTCACATGATGTTTGGATGGGGTGGGCAGATGGCAAACATTCTTGACCTTCTACCAACAGAAACCAGAAGAGGTTAATGCCTTCTTTGCGAGAAGAAGCCCAATCTGGTAACAGGAGACCTAGGTTTTGATGAAAAAAAATTGACCCCAATAGCTTTTTTCACCACTAATTTGTCTTTAAATCTTTTAATTGCCTGCACAAAGTAAAACCATTCTTTCAGTTTTAAGAGTTACATTTCAACGGTGTCTATTTATTCGATGTTAGATTTTGAAGAAGTTGATCAACACAGTCAAAAGTTAGTATGCCACTAAAGTAAATCAACATATACTGTAACACCTTTTTATAGTTTAAGTTGCCCAGCTGCCAAGCAAGTGTAAATGGTGCCAGGGGACAATATAATGTGTTTGGACTTCATTTATGCTGGACTAGAATTTTCCCAGAAATAAATAAATGTATATCAACCTAGGGTGGGCTCATAGGTTCAAAGGCCAATAAAACTAAAGATTAAAAACTTAGCAGAGCTGAAATTTAAAAAATATCTAACTGAATCTTTAACAGCTTTATTGAGGTTTAGTTTACATACATAAAATTCACCCATTGTACATGTACAGTTCAATATGTTTAGCCAGTTGGCAGCATTGTGCAACCATCACTGCCACAATTTTAGAAATTTTCCATTGCTCCAAAAAGTTCCTTCATGCCCATCTGCAATAAATTTCCACTCCCATCCTCAGCCCTAGGCAACCACTAATCTAATTTCTAGCATAATGTATGGCTATTATGAATAATACTGCTACGAACATAATACTGCATATAAGTCTTTGTGTAGATATATGACTTCATTTCTCATGAAGGCAGCCTCAGAGTGGAAGTGCTGGGTTGTGTGGTATGTTTATGTTTAACCTTTTAAGAAACAACCAAACCATTTTCCAAAGTGGCTGTACCATTTTACATTCCAATCAACAAATTGTATGAGTTCTAGTTTCTCCATGAGCCTCCAATACCTGTTACTGTCTGTCATTTCTATTTTAGCTGATTCTAGTGAGCATGAAATGGTAACTCATTTGATTTTAATTTTCACTAATGACATTGAACATCTTTTCGTATGTTTATTAAGTATTCCTATATCTTCTTTGGTGAAATATCTATTTAAACCTTTTACTCATTTTTTTTTTTTATTAATTCTCTCTTTTTTTGAGTTGTAAGAGTTCTTTATATATTCTGGATGCAAATTTTTTTATCAATACGTGACTTGCAAATATTTTCTCCCAGTCTGTGATTTCTTATTTAAATTTCTTAGTGGGATCTTTTGAAGCACACAATTTTGCAAAAATTTATGAAGCAAAAAATTTCATAATTTTGATGAAGTCAAATTTATCAATATTTTCTCTTTATGGATCATGCTTTGTTGTGACTGAATTTTTTTAATATTTCTACCATGGACTGATGTCTGGAAACATGTATTCTCCTCTGTACATTTGCTATACCCCCACAGCTCATAACAAGAGGATAGAAAAGAAGGAAAGAAAGAAACGGTTAAAATTAACACTAATGATTCTTTGTGGGCAAAATAAATGAAAAAGCAGAGGTCTTTTAGGGGGCTTTCACTCTACAGGGGGCATTAGGTCCAGAAGGCTAGAGATTAAAACAATGATTCATGGCAAAAATTTACATTCCTGTTGTTAACCTAAAAGATACTAAAAGAAAGCATCCCATTGTCATCAGAAATCTGACTTGAAATATGAGAGTGGGATATGGAAAAGCAAACTGAAAAAAAAAATTATCTCAAGGCTCTTGCCCTGGGGGAGATCTTAGGCTCTAATTGAAAGATAAATGATAACAGAAAACAAACAGGAGAGGAAGAGATTAGTTGAAATCTAAGCACTGTCATTAAAAAAAGAAAAAAAGCAGGAAGAATTTTTCTCTTCTATAAAATGAAAGGGTTGTTATAGATAACCACTGAGACTATTTCTTGTTTATGGTTCCACCATGGGGAAAAGATTTTCATGAAATAGGAGTCTACTTGCAAGAAGTAGAGTTTTAAGGTGATTAATAAGGTGGAGAAATGCCAAAACAAAAACAATCAAACCAATTCCTTTATGAAGGAAGATACTTTGAATGAGATAAGAAAGCAGAAGAATTTATCTTAAAACACCCACCAGTACTGACTTCACAAGTGAGAAATTCACATATGAAAAATGCTGAGGACAAATTTAATTCTGTAGCTAGAATCTCCTTTAAATAACAATCCAGAAAAAGACAACGTTTTGAAGTGTGATGCTGGGGACGGGTAACTTTCAGATCACAATGTTAGACATAGTGATTCAATTTGGAAAGGCCTAGAGATTTGCAAATATGTTATGAGAATTATGAAGGCATCTGAGAAATCACTTAAAGGGCCTGGACCCTACACCTGGGCTTGGTGGAATACCGTGACCCACAATTAAATAGATGGTCATTGAAAAGAATAGTTGTAGAGACCAGCAATCTCCCTCCAATTCTCTGGGCCTGCAAATCTAGTCGCTACCACCCAACAGGCCACCCTATCCGTGGTATATGTAAAAGCTGTGACTTAAGTTTTAAAATATATGCCTGAACACTGGAATCTTTTCTATAAAAATATAACTACTGAAATCATTGAGCCATTCACACCTGTGCTGGATATTTTGTTTGTCCTTCCATGTCTTTTCTTACCCTTCACTGTTCTGCTCTTGGTCCTGGGAAGCCTTGCACACTAGTTTCCTGCTGGGTCCTGGACAGATGCTATACGTCAGGAGTAGGTGTTAGGAAAGAAATCTGGTTAAATTGGTCAACCTCAGGAGAATGGGGACTTTGTTTGAGATGTGTGTGTTTAAGTGCATTCCTTTATATAACACTTATGCCTACTCAAAGGCCAACCTTGGGGGAGGGAAGGAAGGGGAAAGATATATGAGCCTTTATTTCTAGGCAATGGGGCCCCTGCCAGGGGACCCCTTGTGTGACGGATGCAGGGATATTTGCATGTGTGTCTATCTCTGTGTGTAAAAATGTTGTAAAAGTCCAAACAATGGCAAGTTTAAAGAATATCTCCAAAGTAAAAATGACTTATAAACGATATGTTAGAGTATGTCCTTCCAGACTTTGTCTCCCCACCACCTACTCCTCTCCCACTTATTGATGCATATGTGTATAGCTAATTACAATAGCAATACTTGCTTATTTTGAAAAAGTTTCCAAGTATATCAAATTGTATAGAGGATATATTAAGAGCCAGATTTTTCTTTTGACTCAGAAGTTTCTAGAAGGACATCAAAGTGACTTAAATAGTTTTATCTCCTAATAATCAAAACTCTTAGTGTGATGCTCATAGAACTTGGACAGATACTTACCTCTTAAAAATAAATAGAAGGGGGAGCAGATGTGGCTCAAGCAGTTGGGTGCCCCCCTCCCACATGGGAGGTCCTGGGTTTGGTTCCTGGTGCCTCCTAAAGAAGTCGAGCAGACACAACGAGGAGAAACAACGAGCAGACACAGTGAGCAGACAATGGGCAGGCAGACAAGGGAACCATCTCGGGTGGGGCCGGGGGTGGGGGAAGAATAGAATGGAATGCTGACTTTGAACAACGCTCCCTCCCCCAGCTTTGCTGTCTCCTGTTCAATGAACAACTATTTAGTTATAAAAATCTTGTTAACCTTAGAGGAGTGTAAAACTCATTGGGTAGAAATTCTTTCTCTTTCTGACCAATTGAAAGGTATTTTGAGTAATAGGAATATTTTTCATTATAAAGGTAATACATTATTGTTATAAAAACTTTAAGCAATAGATAAACAAAGTAAATTGTCACGGTGCCCAGTTCCCCCACAAGCCTTACTTCCTAACCTCTCTAATCCCACTCCTCAGGACTAACCATTGCTTAATAGTTTCATTTCAACATATTTTGAATAGAACTGAATAAACAGGACTCCTTTTCCCCAGATGTTTTAAGATATGAAGAAAAAGTTGGAGTAAAAGGATTATGCTATATCTTGCCAATTTTAAATTGGTGGGAAGGGATAACACCTATACAAAATGGATTCGAGTTCAGAAAGAAGGTTAGAAGCAAACTGGGTAGCAAAAAAGAATTACAGACAAGAAAAAAAAAATCTGAGAAAAAAGTATACCCATAGAGAGGAATTCAATTTGTTGGGGGGAAATTAAGAAGAGATTCAGTATTACCAAGTTTTAAGAATTGAAACTTCCAGAGAGAAGTAGAGAGCGAATGTGGTTCACACACCATGGGAAACGGCTCATTAAAGGGAATGTGAAGTGTTTCAGCAGGATGGTGACAAGTGTCTCCCAGGACTGGCAGTGGAAATAAAGTAGAGAGTTGGTAATATTTAGTTGCTGGATGGTCAGCTGTAAGCCCTCGTGCATAACCCAGTTAATGTATAGACAAAGGAATGGTGGGATGGAGCGAAAATTGTTGATAAGAAAATATTAAGCAGACAATAGAAAGCACAATGTGAGTAGAGGGACATTAATGATGTTTTTTAGTAGTTGGAGATGATGACTACTTGCAGGACCTTTTAACAATTTGTAACCAGGCTTCTCAGAATTTCTTTTTTTTTTCACTCAAAAATAGCCACTGTATTTTTGGAAGTCATTGTGTTGGGATCAAAGCACTAAGGCTTTTTGCATGAGAAAACGTTTGAAAATAAGATCCTGCATGAGCTTTCACAAGACTAATTATGGGCTTGAGCCCGTTTAGGAAAGAGAGAAAGATTCTCCTTAAGGGGAAGTGGGAAGAAAAATGAGGAACAGAACTTTAAGAAAAGGGTAGACTAGAGATATTTATGTTCAGTTACTTTGTGTTATTGGTTTCTGAGCATGGTGTGAAAAAAATTAATAAACGATGATTGAGTAGGAAGTGGTAAAGTGAAAAGAAAAGAATGAATTTTCCAAAATAGAATTAAGCTATTATTGTTGTTAAGCAGGTATTATTGGTTGAGCTAGTTTGTTTGTTCTTTAATGTATAGATATTATGAACATAAAAGAGATAATATCTGGGAAGATATAAAGCTTTTTTTATTTATTTTTTTAAACTTCTTTTGCAGCACTTTTCCCACTAGAACATGTTGCATCATTAAGTTGAAATTTGGTTTTGAAAATTCGGCAACCAGTATTTCCCCTAGTTAACTCACGGATGGGTTCTTAATTGTTGAGCCCAAAGGCCGGAAAGGGGGAATTGAACAAGCATAACTTCCAGTGGGCAGATGGACACCAGTAAGCAGTAGAGGGAGTACTTAATATAAAGTGGCAGTAAAGTGGCAAAACTAGATGTTTCCACCTCCGATCCTAAGTACCAGTTTGTACTTAGACTATCAAAGTTGCAAAATTTAAACTACTCTTTGCAAATGGCATGCTTATTAGCTGCACGTTAACATAAAACTTTAAAAAGGCCTACTTGGCTTTCAGTCTCTTGAATAGGAGAGCCCCTGTTTTGGTTAGAATTCATTTGATTGTAAGGAAAAATGGGGTTACGTGCTAACACGAAAAAGACCCACATGCTGAAACCCAGTGGAATCTGATTAGCTAGGCCATGGGGATGATGAGATGAAAGGCAGCTTTGGGCTCCGACTGTTTTCTTCAAATTGTGCTGAATTTGACCCTGACTTTCCTCTTGTCTTGGATTCCATGACTGTGAATTCCAGTGGCTAATGTAATCACCTGGTTAAGGAACAACACACCTTCCAGGAGCTAGTTCAAGGTGAGTGGCTTTGTCCACATCTACAAGACAAGGTATACTTTGGATATCAAAGGACTGAACTGGATGGCTTACCTATTGAATATTTTTATTCCCAACAAGGGAAATTTACAATGTGGGTCTTTAGCTAGACTTCAGAAATTGGTTTTAATGTTTCTGAACTGATTTTATCAGTCTGTGAACACCACAAATTAGCCATGTCTACATTGTTAAAAACAAAACAAAACAACAACAATAAAAACTGGTCTATTTCGGTTTCTAGTTCCTCCAAGAGTCCATTACTACTCATTTCAATCTAGGCTCATACGCACCTGTAAAAGGAAGGTGAAAAAGTAGTTTGAACCCTAAGGTATTTCACAGTCTGATATAGGCAACTCTATTTAAGGTCCTTTCCACAAGTACAGGCTCTTACTTCTGTTACAGGTGTTATATTGTGAATTCCTGGGAAACTGAAATAAATAAATATCATGTTTCTGTCTCCAGTTGGAAGTAGAAAGAGATAAGCTCCATTTCTTTGCTGAGAAAGTGGGATTTTCTTCCCAAAGCTCATGGGGAAATTTTTGGTTTGTATGATTTTGCTGCCACAACCATTAGGGTCAGAATGTCCTTGGGTACAAGAAACCCATTTCCAGTCATTGAACTCTCTGTACCAACTCTGGGATTAATTTCTCCCTTGGATAGTTTATTTGCCTTTGCCTATAATTATTTCTCTCTTAAGCATCCTTTACTCTGAATAAATAAGTATTTAAAAATCTTAATAGAAGGCAGAGGGCCATTCCTTACACATGTGCCCAGGAAGAGTTTCTAAGAAGCAAATAAAGTTCTGGGATGGAAAAGTCAGAGAGAGGATCAAGTCAGTATCCATTAAAAATAGCCACTTAAACAGTGAGTCTCTATAATAGGTAACTGCACGGAATTTCATATTTATGAAAGAAAGCCATGTGAATGGCTACTAAATACTTTATTTTGTTAATTTCAGCAACAGCTCTTGGTTCCTGGAACAATATTTTGGATTGGACCAAAGCTGAAAGGAGATATCTTGCAAGTAAATTATTTCCTTTTGCAATATAAATAACCCAACTGGTGGTGTGTTGGCTGATGGCCATCACCACTTATAAGGGTCCAAGTCAAGATTTGTTCTTTCCTGGGTTAAGGTTTTTCCAGAACCACATTTAGGAGCAACTGCATCCTTCCCTTATTAAGGCTCAGGCTAAAGAAGGAGCAATGGAAAAGTGGGAAGCTTGTGTATCAGCAAGGTCACTAAGTGTTCCATTCCAGAACGCCAACTGGCACCTGGTCAGCCATTCAGAGTTGAAAGGCCGCAGGACACCTGGATCAGGTGCATCCTTTCTCAAGTTAACAGCGCAGGAGCCATGTATGTAGACAATACCAAATGTTAATTGGCCAATCAGCCTTCTAAATCCCTGTGCAAAGCACCCATCAGGCATCAGGTGGTGCCAAAGATTGTCTTCTCGGCAAAAATATCTGCCTCGCTTTCCTGTTTCTGGTGCCGAAAATATCACCATTAAAGATTTGTATCTTTGTATTAAAGAACCAGACTCAGAAAGCCAGAGGTCTGGGTCATAGCACTGCTATTGTGGCAAGTCACTCCACCTTTCACCCTGGTTTTCTCATCTATAAAATCTGATTAATAATGGCATCTTAGAGGGTTGTTGTGAAATATTAGTTGCTTTCAAACTTTCATGTATATGAAAATTATCTTCAGCATTTGTTTAAAAATGTAGATTCTCAGACGTCCCTCAGAAGAGAATGTATATGAGCTTATTTTGTAAATGTAGGTCATAGAAATATAAGTAATTGCTGTTATTACCCCCAACATTCCTGGATGGGTTAATAGTTTGAGTGGTAACTAGCCCTTTACACCTCAGGAAAGAGAATGGGGTTAAGGAAACTGCCATTCATTGAATAGCTAATATGGTCTAGGCCCATTACACACATTATATTGTTTACATGAGGTAGGTATTAGTACTCCCATTTTACAGATGAGGAAATTGAGGCTGAGAGCAGCAGTTAAGACTTTTGTTCAGTGTTATTCAGCTAACAAACAACAAGGTCTGTCTATGTACCTGGGTTTACCTGCCTCTAAACCCCAAGCTCTTTCCACTACACTGGAATTAATTCATTAATTAAATGTGGATTTTTTTAAGGCACCATAAGCTGAGAGCAGATTTTTAGAAGAAGGAGAGAAAGTTATAAATAAGTGGTTTTCAAAAGTGTGGTTTCCAGACTAGCAGCACCAGCGTCACCTGGGGACTTGTTAGAAACGCAAATTGTGGGCTCAGACTCTCTGGAGGTGGGGTTCAGAAATCAGTATTTTAGCAAGCCCTCCAGGTGATTCTGATGCACGCTTGTGTCTGGCAGCCAGCAGTACAGGCGTGAGGCACTGGGCGTGAGGGTATGAGTGTGTGAGTGAGCATCTGTGTGTGTGTGTATCTATGTTGGGAGGTGGGTCCTGGAAGGGTGGAGGTGAAGGGCAGCACGAGGCAGCAGGCACCATGAGGTGGGGCAAGTTTGTTGAAGGCAGCTGTGGGAGGGCTGGGAGAGCCCTTCACTCCCGATATGGCCCTGTTTGTCTCTGTGTCACTAGGGGGCTGCAGGTCAGAGGGGGCTGCAGTCCACACCGCCATGCCAAGGAATGACATGGTGTCAGGAGAGAGTCTTCTATAAACTGAAGGATCTGCTAAACATCTGAGCTAATCATTTATTAATTTTACTTAGGTGAATGGCGATTTAGGGCGGGTTCAACAAGAAAAAGTTCAATCAAATACCAGAATACCTCCTGAATGGAAACAGAAAATATGCTCTAAAAATGTTCCCCTTTTCTTTTAGCTTTTGCCTTACCCCTTCTTCACCCGCCAGCCCTAGGAAACAATATCTAGCCCTCATCAGAGCTACCTTGCTCCTTTTAAAAATCAAGAATTTTCCCCTCAAAAACTTTATTGAGATAAAAAGACAAACATGTGAATGCAGACATCAATAACCAAGTGAGAAGAGTCTTAAAAGAGCATTAGAAAATAAATATCTTTAAGAATGGAATGACTAAAATGCAGTTTTTGAACTGTTTAAGTCAAGAACGTGAACTTAACTCCTTCCTATACCTAGCCCTCATCCACCCTTTCTCCACAGGCCACCAAGCTTATCAGTTTATCATGTCTTTCTAGAGATAGTTTATACATTTAAACATTGTATATGAGTTTCAGCATACTATATACATTATTCTGTACCTCACTTTAAAAAACCTAATAAATATTTCAAGCCATTAAAAATGAGGCATTTTATATAAAAATATGACTCAGAATTATCTATGTGACTTCCAAAAGAGTATTTCCAAAATAAAAGGAAAATTCTATCGTGTAACTTGCTCTTCTATGAAATAGGGCTGTATCATAAGCTTCTTTACATCTAAATTTGCCATTTAATTTCTTGCTGTTAAAGGGAAGCAGGAGAAGATGAACTGGCACCTTGGGTGAGTATGCTCTGACTGGGTGGCCACACAAGAGAGGGCCACCATTTACCAGGATCAAGTTTTGGCCTGGTGGTCTAGCAACACACCCTGTTTTCCCACCAGGAGTTGCTCAAGTTCAGTGGACTCAGAAAATTTATAAATGACAATTTTTAAACAAGACTCTAAAGAGTCAAGTGGACTCCTGTTGGCTCATGAGTTCCATCTGTCCTTTAAGTCCACACAAAAGCAAAATTCTATCTAGAGGTTACCTGGTAAAAGTAGAATGAAGTGGTGTTATTGCTTTGGTCATTGAAAGATAGGGAAACCCTTATTGTGTAGCCACTTTTTTTTTTCTTGTATGGCTATTACTTTTGCTCATTGTGTGTTACCCACTCAATCCTCACACAATACTCTGAGGTAAGTCTTTTTATCCATATGTTGCAGATGAAAAACCCGAGGTTAAGAATAGTTGAACAACTTGCCCACAGTCACACAAAACACCTAACTATTCATCTCCACTCCCTCTCTATGGTCTTTGGGCAAACCTCCAGTTACCACATTCACTCTTCACACCGGTTACAGAACTTCCCAGTCCTGAGGACATACCCTAGTTCATGCACCCATGCAGCATTCATTGGTTCCTTGTTAAGAGCTACCTGTGATGTTATAATTAATGTTTGATGATGAGATAGTGAAGGTAGTTTCTGTGGAGAAAGAATAAAGTATGCCAGTGCCCCCAAGGAAACAGCTTTGATTTTTAGGAATGGCCATCTCACTTTTGAAGGAGACACTGGGAGAAGAAGAATTGAGTTGTTATAGATAGAAATAGTTTTTAAAACTGACAACAAATTCCATTTAGGGTGTGGTGCTTTTCTCTCCCTATACTGGCCACTCAGCCTTTCCACTGGGAAAAGCCCTGTTTTGTAATTAACCAGAGGCAATTCCCTCACCAGTTTGTTCTCCAACGTGCAACAGTGGTCACCAGGAGAACCGGGCAAGAGTATGGATGACTCAACATGAACCATCATTGCCATTGGAAAAATAACCCAAGCCAGGACTTACTAACTCTGATTTCCTAGTGTTATTTACCCAAAGGGCAATATCATATTATTGGTCCTCAAAGAGTCCCCTCTAGAGAGGGGATTTCACAGAAGCTCATAAATGTGCAGGATGAGCAA